>KV006381.1:53380-72672 GCA_001598015.1 Dorcoceras hygrometricum
TTTTGAAAATTTGGTCTCATGCAAATATTTTAAATCATATTTAAAACATGCGGATTCAACTAACTATATATCACATATATATAAACATTGGGATGATCGATCGCGAGAGCTATGCGGTCCGTGGTTGCCAGTCACGGACCTGGGTCCAATCCTAGGGGTAATGCAACATGCAATGCAATCCTATTACAATGCTTTCGGTTTTACAGATCTTCGGTTTTCAATATCTTTGATCATCATTGTCCACCGAATTCGGATGTCCTTCCACTAAATCTAGTAATTTACATTTAAATATACCATGAAATATAAGGGATACATTTTTGAAGGGATGGGAATGGGCCAAAAACAGGCCCACTTAAAATGATAATCAAAAATAGTTACAAACCGAAATCATAAAAACCTATCGCATACACCTAACACATTGGGCATGGCTCTCGATCATCCAAATCATGCAGATAATCTAATTAACATGCATAAATTAAATAATCAAATTATTTATTGCAAAATCATATTTTAATCATAAAATCGTATTTTATAATAAAATCTTATTTTGTCGATAAAATCAAATTTTAATCAACAAAATCATATTTCATTATAAAATCATATTTTACAATTAAAATCACTTTTTGCTATTTTAATTGCATCATATTGGGCCAAAAATAATTTTGGGCCCAAAAATCTCAAAATTTCAAAATCGACCGAGATGGGCCCGATATCGAATATCGGCTCGAAAACTTCATGGGCTACCCGGGACAGGCCCGAACTAAACCTAGAAGAAATTTAGCTTGCCGGAGATTCGCCGGACGGCGGCCGCACGGCGGCGGCCGTCGCCACCATAGCGCGCGGCACAAGGCCGCACGCTGCCGCGCCAAGCGTGGCGCAAAGATTGCGCATGCTGCGCATCTCCGTCGCATATCCATGCACAAAGCAGCATCGACTGGTCGGCGCAACTATGTGCGTGATTCCACCAACAGATTGCACAACCCTTGCGTGAAAATCCAGCAACTCTCGGCCGCCTGGCGCGCGGCCAGCGCGCGCAATAGAGCTCGCAGAGGCGCCGGGCAGTCGACATGCGATAAAATTTTGGTTTTCTGATTTTGAAACAATTGAAATCGATACAATTCAGGCAACAATTGTATTGATCAGATTCGAGCCTTGGCTCTGATACCACTGTTGGGGAACCGTGGTGGATCCGGATCCCGTCTCCCGATGAGGCAGCGGAAGAATGAAATTAGGCCGGGAAACGTTCAATACAATTAAAGTAATAACATAATATGAACCATTCATAGGGTGTTTAGTCAGTTGCCTTGCTGGCGTCTAGGCGTCTGGCTCCGACCAGTTTCACGAGGAAACCGGCACTTCACGGTAGGTGGCGGTAGATTATGTCAATCAGGTCCACGACCGGAAGTGAGACTCCTTCGTCAGCCTACACTAGAAGGCCTGACGAGATCAGCGCGGACGGATTCTCCTCGAAAAGTTGTCCCGAACAAATTCCGGCGAGTGGCGGCGATTCAAGGCGGCGGCCGGCGGCGTGTGGTTGGAGGAGAGGTGGGGCGGCCGAAGCTTAGGAGCTAGGGTTAGGGTTTTGTGTAATCAAGTCTTGTGATTAAAGCCTCCAAGTCTACATTAAGTAGACTAGTGATAAACTTGGACCGGCCCAAGGGGCCTGGGTCCAACATATGAACATTCGGTTCATCCCTATCACCGTGACTTCATCGTAACTCCGATCGCCGATCAGATCGGACCGATCGACTCAATTTCCAAAACTGAATACTATGATCTGAAAAACCATTTTTCAGAACCCCAGTGCAAAATGACCGTTTTGCCCCTCAACAGCGGCAAATCACGATTTGACCCCTGCTGACTTTTAGGAAGTCGCACTCCCCAAAATCCTCTTCCCATGCTCAACACATTGAGCTCAGTATCATCCCTATCACCGTGACTTCATCGTAACTCCGATCGCCGATCAGATCGGACCGATCGACTCAATTTCCAAAACTGAATACTATGATCTGAAAAACCATTTTTCAGAACCCCAGTGCAAAATGACCGTTTTGCCCCTCAACAGCGGCAAATCACGATTTGACCCCTGCTGACTTTTAGGAAGTCGCACTCCCCAAAATCCTCTTCCCATGCTCAACACATTGAGCTCAGTATCCGTGCGGGAATCTCGAATTAAGTCCTTGTGTGACCCTCAATGGTTCAGGGATACAGCTAGCCGTGGGCCCACAACCATTGTGGCTCCGGAATCACAATTCCGGACTTGTCCATCGGATCATGGTAAGAGCGTCTAGCAACATCGCCCCATGATCCCCTAGGTATCACTGATAGTGCCTGCAAGAACCAGTTTGTCGTGGTTAGCGTACAGTACGGTCCTTTCAATCCATATATCCCGATCAGATCAACGACCATTGGTAAATCGAGAGTCGGTAAAGATCCGATAGCTATGCATACATCTTGGAGATCGAATAGTGACATCGCGAGTGTAACTAGGTAAACCCATTTACCTAAAACACTTCTAGTACTCTGGCCAGAGATTTAAACACTATTATCCCCTCAGATAGCATAGGATATCCACGCATGTCTGCGAGCAGTGAATATTCGACAACGATGCATCGACTCCTACATGCATCGGGGTCTCACCCAATCCCGCCGCGTAATGACCCCAAGTGATTCGTAAAACGGGTCAAAGTTAGACGCCTATCATGTAGAGTCTCAATGACGTTTCTAGTCGTGAGGACTAATCAGTACAACCAATAACTCGGACTTATCCACTCGACAAATGGTAACCACTTGGAAAGTCCGAACGAGGGTATTTCGATAGATCACCAGGTCACTATCTATCTGCATGCTCAGAACATCACAATGTTACCTACCAATGAAACATGATAATTCGCATCGCAGATACTAGTATCGAGCTCGGGCGGCCTTATCCTCATTTTGACGGCCCAATAGACAAGGAACTAATTCAGAATACACAGTGACTATTAGATGTGTTTCATGATAGCCGTCATACCCACTATCACATCTAACATACACTATAGTGCATTCTAGGTCTTTACTCAACGCAATTGTTAATCATCATACAACACAATGAAAGTAAAGAATGCCATAAATAAATGCGAATATAATATATAAAGATCGTTTCATACAAGAGTCTATGAACCCACACGCCACAAGTTGGCTTGTTGGGCATCTACTCTAACACGGAAGATGTACCATGCTTTGAAGCCTCACTTTTGGTGGGCTGGCCTGAAGAGTGACGTTGCTTGTTTTGTCGCTCGTTGTTTGAACTGCCAGATGGTAAAGGCCAAAAGGATGAGACCTGGTGGTCTGTTGCAGAGTTTGGAAGTGCCCCAATGGAATTGGGAGCACATTGCGATGTATTTCGTGACGCATCTGCCTCGTTCCAGCCGAGGATGCGACTCTATTTGGGTAGTTATCGACCGTTTGTCGATGTCTGCACACTTCATTCCCTATGTTATGACCTTCTCGTTGAAGAAGATGGCGAAACTGTACGTGGATTTTGTTGTCAGATTGCACGGTGTGTCCGTTTCGATCGTTTCTGACCGAGATCCGAGGTTTACTTCCAGGTTTTGGAAGAGTTTGCAAACAGCTTTGGGAACCAGATTGGCTATGAGTACCGCGTATCACCCCCAGACAGATGGCCAATCTGAGCGAACTATCCAGACTTTGAAAGATATGTTGCGTGCTGTTGTGTTGGATTTCGGAGGTAGCTGGAAAGACACGTTGTCTTTGGTAAAGTTTTCGTATAATAACAGCTACCAAGTGACGATTGGTATGGCGCCGTTTGAGGCTTTGTATGGCAGGAAGTGCAGATCGCCGTGTGTTGGGAAGAAGTGGTGGAGAAGCAGCTATCTGCCCCAGACTTTGTGCAACAAATGAAAGATCATGTGGATCTTATTAGACAGCGGATGAAAGCTGCCCAGGATCGCCAATCCAGTTATGCGAATAAGAGGCGTCAACCTCTTGAGTTTCAGGTTGGTGATCGTGTATTTCTCAAGGTTTCTCCGTTTCGCAGTGTTATGCGCTTTGGACGTAAGGGAAAATTAGCCCCTCGTTATGTTGGTGCGTATGAGATTGTTGAGAGGATTGGCCCTTTAGCGTATCGGTTGTTGTTGCCGTCTGAGTTGTCTTCTCTTCACGATGTGTTTCATGTGTCAATGTTGAGGATATACGAGCCATATCCGTCTCATGTGCTTATGACTGACGAGGTAGAGCTAGATCAGTCGTTGAGCTATCAAGAATACCCCTTGCAAATCCTTTGCAGAAAAGAGAAACAGTTGAGGAATAAGACCATTCCTTTGGTTATGGTGCAGTGGAGCAAACATGTAAGGGAAGAAGCTACTTGGGAACTGGAAGAAAAGATGCAGCGCGAGTGGCCACATCTGTTTGAGTAGCCGTTGGGCTATATTTTCCAGTAGGTTGTAGCTTTTGTTTGTATTTCTTCCCTAGATGTTGTAAATTGTTTGCTCAGTTATCTTGAACTCTTGGCCTGTGTTGGGCGAGTTCATGTTTTTTATCTTGCTGCTGTGTTTTGGTATTTGAATTGTTGTTGATTTCGAGGACGAAATCCTTTTTAGTGGGGGAGAAATGTGAGACCTGGAAATTGTATTAAGGATTAATTGTTGAATTAATCGGGTTTTAGTGATTTCTGGTGATTCAGATTTCATTTTGAATGTTTGGGTTGCATTTTCGGGTCGGGGATCACATTTGGAACAATTGTGGAAATTTTGATATTTTCAAAATTTTGGTGAAATCTGGTAGCAGATTTGATGACATAAGCATCGCGTGTTAACGTTGTGTGGATGACATAAGAGTTGCTGGTTTGAGAGATCTGCTCGAAGTTTGTGAAATCTGGGCGCTTAGCGTTGTGGCGCGTTTTGCTTGATACGCCGTCGTTTCATGAGATCTGTTTTGCGCTAAGGTGTAGAGATCTGGTTCTAGCGTGTTTTGGTTAAGAATCGAAACGCTGTCGTTTTTGTGATATCTGGACACCCTGTGTAGGAGAGATCTGGTTTAGCGCTTGCGTGAGGTCTGCTTGTGTGAGGAGAGATCTGTCCCGCGTGTTTTATGGTTAGTGCAACGCGACGCCGTTTAGTTTAAGTGGTGCGACGCCGTTTTGAGCTAGCGTGAGAGATATGGTCGTGTGGGATGAGATCTGTTGTTTGAGGCAACGTTAGAGTTTAACAATTTTGGTCCAGACTTCTCCGCTACGTCGTCGTTATGTGGTAGCGCGCAAGTGTTATCATTTCCAGATTTCACCGTGTTGTTGTGCATTAGCGCCATTTCCAGATTTCAGCGTTCATGGATTGAACAAAACAGATTTCACCGTGGCTTTTATGCAAGGTAGCGCATGTTTTGGTTGGTGGAGAAAGTTGTTTCTGTCGGTGGAATAATTTAACGGATCCCTCGCGCCAATTTATTAGAAGCGTTGGCTTCGTTGTAATTCACCAGATCCCATACTTAGCATTTTATCTCCCAACCTTCGTCCTCTGTTCTTCAAACCCTTGGCACTGTTCACCGTGAGCTTTCCGGTGACTTTCCCGTCGATTCCGGCAACCGTTTTTCACGTTCGAGGTAGCGTTGGATTCCTCTTGGAAAGCTCTATCATCTCATACCCATTTTGGAGGCTATAATTAGCTGGAGCAAAAGCACGAAGCTTCTGTGTGTGCGTGCTTTTCGTATGGGTTCAGGTAGCCTTTTGGTTTAGTTGTTGAATCTTGCTCCTAGCCTTGTTTTAAGCTTCCTAGTTAGTTTTTTGGGTAGGATTGAGGGCTGGATTGTGTATGAATTTCCAGTTGTGAACTTTAGTGGTTGGCCGTGAGTTTTATGGTGAAATGCCGTGGGTTTTGCAGGCTTCCATCAGATCTTACGGGCCTTGTTGTGGTGAGCGTTTAGCAGAATTAAGGTACGGATCCGAGCTTGTTACAGCGTGAGGTTGGCATGTGTAAATGCAGTGATAGCTGTTTGTTGTTTACGTGTATGGCTGCCAGTGGTTACTGTTGGCGAAAGTGGCGGATCCGGATCCCGTTTCCCGGGGGCGCAGCGGAAGTTAAAAATTTTCCCCGGAAACGTACAATACATATCAAATAATCAACGACCAACATGCATAGGATGTTTGAATCGTTACCTTGCTGGCGTCTAGGCGCCTGGCTCCAACCAGATTCACAGGGAATTCTGGCTCTTGAAATGTAGGCGGCGGTAGATCCTCCTAATCAGGTCCACGACCGGAAACAAGACTCCTTTGTCAACCTGCACTAGAAGGCCTGACGAATTTGGCACGAACGGAATCTCCTCATCACGCTGATAGGAACAAGTCCGATCACGAAGTCACCAGCGGCGGGCGGCGGTGCGGCGGCGGCGCTTGGAGGCCGACGGCGGAGAGGCTTATGGAGAGGAGGGGCGGCGGCTATAGAGACTAGGGTATGAGATTGTAAGTTGGTTGTGATTGTAGCCCTAGGTCATATCAACATATAGACCCATGATGGGCTTGAACCGGCCAATTGGACTTGGGTCTGGCCCAGGTTCATATGAACATTCGGTTCATTTAAATCACTGCGGTTTCATCATAACTCCGATAGACGATCAGATCGGACCGATCGACTCAGTTTCAAAACTGAATATTATGATGCAAAAAACAATTTTTTAGACCACCTAGTCCAAAATTACTGTTTAGCCCCTCAACTTTGGGAAATCGCAATTTGACCCCTGTTGACTTTTAAGAAGTCGCACTCCCTAAATTCCTCCTCCTATGCTCAACACATTGAGCTCAGTTTCCGTGCGGGAATCGTGAATCCAGTACTTGTGTGACCCTCAATGGTTCAGGGATACAGCTAGCCGTGGGCCCCACAACCATTGTGACACCGAAATCACAATTTCGGATTTGCCCATCGGATCATGGTAAAGCGCCTAGCAACATCGCCCCATGATCCCCTAGGTATCACTGATAGTGCCTGCAAGAACCAGTCGGTCGTGGTTAGCGTACAGTACGGTCCTTTCAACACATATATCCCGATCAGATCAACGACCATTGATAAATCGAGAGTCGCTAGAGATCCGATAACTATGCATACATCTTGGAGATCTATAGTGACATCACGAGTGTTACTAGGTAAACCCATTTACCTTAAACACATCCAGTACTATGGACAGAGATTTATATACTATTATCTCCTCAGATAGCATAGGATATCCACGCATGAAAGCGAGCGGTGAATCCTCGACAACGAAATTGACTCCTACATGTATCAGGACCTCACCCAATCCCGCCACCTAATGACCCAAATGAGTCGGTAAATGGGTCAAAGTGAGGCGCCTATCATGTAGAGTCTCAATGACTTTTCGAGTAGTGAGGACTAATCAGTACAACCAAGACCTCGGATTTAACCACTTGGAAAGTCCGAACGAGGGTAGTTCGATAGATCACCAGGTCACTATCCATCTGCATGCTCAGAAAATCACAATGTTCCCTACCAATGAAGCATGGTACTTCACATCGCAGATGATAGTCTCAAGCTCGGGCGGACTTATCCTCATTTTGACGGCCCAATCGACTACGAACGTGTTCAGAATGCACAGTGAATATTAGATGTGTTTAATGATAGCCATCACATCCACTATCACATCTAACATACACTATGGTGCATTCTAGGTCTTTATCCAACACAATTGTTAACATTATAACATAATGAAAATAAAGAATGCCATAAAGAAATGCGTATATCATATATAAAGATCGTTATACACAAGAGTCAATAAAACCCACACGCCACAAGTTGGCTAGTTGGGCATCTACTGTAACTCCCGTATACCTCATCTCCCTGCTGGGATCTGTTAGCCACTATGAGTGGAGTGGGTAGCTCCCACATCTCATGATTTGGGCAACAGCAGGTGGAGTGATTGATGCACCTGGTATTGGCGAGCGTGTAGGGGTGAGTGGGTAACTCCCACATGTCTTACACTCACAGTGTCCACCTATCCGTTGCAGATTTTATTGAGCTATGCCTTGGGTTTCCTTGGCTCCCTTGTTGGTCATAGCCTCCTGTTGTTATCCGGTGTCTCATGCATAGCATCTGCATTTTATGTATGTTGTATCTTTGCTGTTTATTTGCTCTCCGTATTGGGGTTTGACCCCATGTCCCTCTGGGGCTTGGTTTGTTTGTTGTCTGTTGTGTTGTCCAGGTCATACAGCTGGTCGAGGTGGTAACCCAGCTGGCGGTGCCCCAGGAGGTGGTTGAGTGTCCCAGTAGCGTATAGCATATATGTATGTATCAGTCTACTGGCCGGGGAGATGCCCTGTGATTCGTTGTTGTATTCTGATGTGGAGTCTGATACGTTTATTTGTATTGATGCTATACTTGCTATTGGTTTTGTAAACTGGGAACTTATTTTGAGTATCGTTCTATTTTAAATTATATGTTTTAAACCGTCGGGCTTAAAAGAGAAAATTTTACCCACTTTTTGATAAGCTTCCGCATGTGTTTCGGTTTTTACTCGGTTGTGAGCACGAGGCCTGACAGTAATCGGATGTTGTTAGTCGAATCAGTATAAAGTCTGGTTTGATAGATAACAGCTGATAGCGTAGCTGTATTTTTTATGTTGCAACACCAAGTTTAAAGTCAGCTTTTGGTTTCGAGAATTTCTCACATCAGCTGTTGTCGGCTTTGCATTTGTTATCAGCTGTTGGTTTTAATGTTCTTCAGCTGTTAGTTTTATTGTTCATCAGCTGTTGGTTTGTTCATCAGATGTTGCATTTGTTCATAACCAGCTGTTGCGTTAGTTGTATTCAGCTGTTGCTTTAGTTTGTATTCAGCTGTTGGTTTGTTCAACACCTGAAAGCCTTTGTTTTTAAGTTGTGTTGACGTATGAGTTGACCAAATCAATTCGTTGACAGCTGAGTTGACCAATCCTATTTCATAGTTACAGCTGTTCACTATTCAAACAGTATCCCAAGCCACGTCTGTTTCTTATTGTAACGACATCGTTTCATTTAACACATCTGTTTCAATGTTAGCTGATATCATTACAGCTGTTTTTACGATATTCGTGAACAGTAAAGATCTGTTTGTTTTCAAGTACTGTTCCGCTTTGTTGTGTCTGATTTCATTTCAACGATAGCCCAATAGTCGGATTCGATACTCAGTAAAATTTTAAAATGGGAAGCGAGAGTTTTAAATGATGGAACCCGATGATTTTTAAAGAGACTTCAAAGAAGGAAAGGATGTTAAAGGAACAAAAGTTTATTTTAAGGATTTATGGCATAGATAACAGAAGGTCAACAAGGAGAAGGTTGAGTAGTCTTCCAGATGTCGGCTGCCCTTTCATATGAGCTATATGCTAAAACTGATATCGGAAGTCATTTTGATCAAAGTGCAACACGGACCTAAGTAGAGCTTCTAATCCATAAATCAAAATAAAATGATATTGATGATGAGATTTGTGCTATTATTCCCTATCTCCAAGTTTATGACAGAAAGATATGTTTATGAAATGTTTATGTATTGATGTTCCTTTAACTCAAGATATGAATGTTTCAGATGTCTGCCTACGTTAAATGAATTCGTTATCACTCAGCTTTTACTTGCTGAGCCCCTAGGCTCATTAGCTTTTAAAATGGTGTAGGTATGACAGCTGAGGAGCTAATGGGAGGTGAAATCTGACAGCAGCTACTGGGTGTTGTGTTTATTAAAGGCCAGCATTTTTCATGTCATAGCTGATGTTGTATAGTATGTTAGGCATTTGTATTAGATCAATTACAACAGTTGTATATTCAAACAGAATTTCAGATGTTGTAACTCGAAATTGCAAATTTATATCAGAATCTGTTTTTCCGCAAATGTTTTCAGTAGTTGGCACGCAAGTGAGTGTCTGTCAGCTTTTGGTTGAGTTCGTGTTTCAATTTATTTTAATTTATAAGAAATACAGCTTATAACAAATTGTCTTTCTGTCCTTCTTTTTATTCGAAAATTTTTATTTACCCCAATTTCGTGACCCGTGGGTTCGGGCGTCATATATAATCTGTTCTCATATAGTAAGAGATCTAAAATTTTAAATAAGTTGCAAATCAGCCTAAATCAAGTTTTTATCTTACAATTTGCACATTCCTAGTTTATTTATTAGAATTTTTTGAATCGGGGTTTTACAATTGGTATCAGAGAATGGTTTGAGATAAACACTTCTTCCAGTTTGAGACAATTCTCGCCAGCCGCTTCTATTATCTCGTGAGTTTTTTTCATGTTCTAGATATATTATTTCCTCATAATAGTTTTGTGGTGGATTGGGCAACGAATATAGATAAATGGCAGGAAGATTCAGAGGAAGAAGTATCAATATGGAAGGAGAGGGTGAAACTCTATCACCCAGAAATCCATAAATCAACAAATGTAAAGTTAAAATTATTGAGGGATCTTTTTGTAATGCTATTGTCAATCAGATTTCATTTAAGCTAATTTTCCAGATTGAGACACAGTTGCAAGATTTGTCCAGCCAGACCAGAAAAGCTCGATTCGTTTCATCTTTTTTTATATCAGAGTAGCACTTTTTAATAATAATAGCACTTTAAAAGAAACATGATTTCACCTATCTAGATTTTTAGATTTTCATATAAAAGCTTCCAACTGCATGATGCATGTTATTTCACAACAAAAACACTTAAAGCGGTGCTCTTTGTAATCAAGAAACCAACCAAACTTTTAAACATTTTAAAGGGACCGATCGGGTTTTTGTGTTGATTTGAGCCAGATAACTCCCTGTAACCGTCGTCAGTGATAAAAACAAGTAAACTCTTCTTGTTGTACTCTTTAAAGCATATATTGATTCTGTTTGCATGTTTGTATGTTTTTAGAAGTTTGAGAAACATTTACTTTAAAGTATTTCAAACACAGAAGAGTTTCTGATGTTTTCTTCATTAAGTATTGGTTTTCTAGGATTATGATGTAAAGAAGAGTTGTTAGAAAGTAGTTTTACGAGGTTCGATTATGTTTCTTTTAGAGTTTTTCTTGGATGTTCTTCAAGAAGCTTAGATGTTTTTCTTGAGTAGCTTACAAGCAGCTTACGTGTTTTGTTTTCTAGAATATTTATTAGATATTTTCGAATTCTTTAGAATAAGGAAATCTTCTGATCTGTTAATGACTTTGAGCTAAGTTCGTGATCTGGTTATTTTTCCAAAGCTGGTTTCTAAGTCGCGAGCTGGTCTCATAGTCCAGTCCGCTTGCGACTGATTTCATTGTATAGTTCAATTGTGATCTTATTCCATTATCATGTCCATTTGAAGTTTGATTTCATTGTTCAGTCTTCTCGCGATCTGATCGGATGAGCTGAGTTGACTTTATTTGACCAAACAGCCGAGTGCTGGTATTCTATTCTGAACTAGTACGCTTACGTGCTGCTTTACTCCAAGCTGATCTGGCCTAGGAACATTCCGGACTGATACAGTATCTTCAAGTTTATTTCTTCGTTTCTTTAACTCATTCGAAGTTACAACTCCAAACTGTCCACAGTTATATCCACTACAAGAAATAGTATACTAGCTTAGAGCTCAGCTGTTCACTATTCGTTTCAAGCCTAAGCTGGATCCAATTTTCTTCTTCAAATTGAACTCTCAATAGCTTACGGATATCAAAAGTGTTTTAAAACGACAAACCATATTTGAAAATGATCTGTTCCAGAACAGAGAAACGTAGAACGAAAAGAAATATTTACAAAAAGTTTAAAGGAAGTCAATTTCAAAGTTTAAAGTGATTTACGGCAAAGATAACAGACGTTTACCATAGGAAAGGTGAGGACGCTGGATGGGTGTTATTTCGCAGTTCATGATTTCAGATGATAGTTTGATCAAACGACCTTGACATAAGGAGAGCTTCCGCGACATAATTCAATAGAAAATAAGAACAGAGCATAGAGTGGTTCATAACCACAACTTAAATAAATGTTTACTTTTAAATGAAATTAAATGTTTTAAACATGTGCAGTTTATGCTTTCCCAGTTTCGCAGTACCAGTTTATGAATTTACAGTATTCTATTGTTCAGCTTACGAGCTTTCAGTACAGTTAAAGATATTATGATGCTTGTATTGCCTGCCTTTATTATTCCAGATTGCCTGCCTAGGTTTACTAGTTTTCCTGAGTGCAGGTGATGAGAATTAAATAAATTTGGATGGTGCGAGTTGGATCAGATTGGGGGTGTTTATCGTGGACATGAGCTTCCGTGTTGTTTTCAGTTCTCATTCGTTTTGTTCTGTACTTTATGATACAATTTTTGTGTATCTTGGTTTACTTCCTCGTTTATTCAATGTAATCTTAATGAATTTGTATCTCTGAATATATGTATAAAATTCCGCAGTTAAAGTAAGCTATATAATCTGTTTTTCTCATATTACGCAATCTGAAATTTTAAAGAAGTTGCAACTTAATCCAGATTAAGTTATTATCTTACAATTTGCACCTTCCTAGTTTTTTTATTTGAAATTTTCTGATCGGGGTTTTACAATTGGTATCAGAGAGACCTCAGTGTGCTATTTATATGTTGATGTAAGATGCCATGATATGGTGGGAGGGAACCAAGCTAACTATTAATTGGACATCGCTCAACTGAAGAGAATTTAAGAGGGTGTTTTATGACCTGTACTTCACAGTGGATGTGGGGGCTAAGCTGAAGAGAGAGTTTCTAAATCCTAATAAAGGGGGTATGCCAATGCGAGATTATATCAGCAAATTTTAGAGAGGATGTTACTTTGTTCCTCTGATAGGTATATATACGGAGGAAAAGCTTCGACATTTTGTTGATGGGTTGAGGCCAAAGTTGAAACATGACGTTATCCTTGATGAACCAGCTGACTACAGGGCAGCAGTAAACAAATCCCTGCGAGCTAAGTAGTATCGGAAGGATATTGATTATGAACGACAATTGAAACGTCAAGCCTTTCAAACAAGGACCGTAGACAATCCAAGAGACCAAAAAACAGCCAGCATAGGTCTCAGGGACAAAAACCCATACCAACTCAACCGATCAACGCGGTTCCCAAGATTGGTAACAGTCCAGTTTGTCCAACCTGCCAAAATAATCATACTGGCCAATGCCGATTTGGGTAGGATGTGTGTTACAAATGTGGTAATCCAAGCAACATCTCAAGGAATTGCCCACAGTCCAAACAACTCATCACTTGTGAGAATTGTAATTAACCGATTTATTTAATGTTCTATTAAGCGGATTTTAGGGAAATAACAAGGGTAAATCGTGTAAGTTGTTCGTGGAAAATAGCTCGGGTGTGGGCATATTTGGTCAATTGATGCCCGAGCTAGAGAAGGGTAAGGAGAGAAATTGATCTGTTGGATTAGCGAAGGGACGGAAACAACTTAGAAGTCCACGAGCTAGCCTTTGTATGCGTGAGCTGATTTTCCCGAGCTGAAGGCAGTGCGATGTCATTTTGGGTTACCAGTTTAGATGCGGGTTGAGTGTAATCTATGCTGGCCGTGTGATTTGGATGAGCAAGCTGTTTGGGTGTAATCTGTTCAGCGAGTGTGAGAATCTGTGCGTACCATCTTTGGGAAAACAGCGTGCTGGTATGTGCCCGAGCTGGTATCAGTTTTGATGTGAGATGGTCGATGGAACTGTAGCAGATCACGAGATTAAGGATTCATGGTTGACCTTGACCGTGTACACCTTATATCATTCAACACCTAGCTGATTGTAGACGACATATCATTTTATCCCTTCCCAAAAGAGAAATCGACGTACTGTTCCCCAAACCCTTACTGTTCAATCGAACCATATTTCTTCCGATTGTCGTTGATTCCATCGTGGTTCAGAGCAAAGATGTTGGCGCTGAGTTCCTCTCTCCAAGACCGTTCGTTTGATACCACTTTGGAGTCTTGGGTCGGCTTGTCGAGGAAGCACGACATGGTTGCAGCGTTCGGATATTTTCACGATTTCCGGCTGATAGTTCTCCCGTTCCACTAGAGCTCTTGGGTAAGAATTGGCTCTTGTTTTATGCTTCGATTAGAGCTGGTTATCAAGTTTGAGGTGTTGGTTTGAGCTGGTGGAGTTGGTAGCTCCCAGTCCCCTTCGGTCGAATTTGTCTCTGAGCTGTTATAGTTTGGTTGAGCAGATCCTGGCAACGTGGTTGAATGAGCAGCTTCTGTTGGGTTTCGCCGTGAGCTGTAGGGCAGTGAATTGCACAGGCTGTTGGTGCTGTGTTCTTGTGCGATACGTAGAGGTAACAGCTGTGTAGAGGGTTAGGTACGAGTGAGCTTATACTAGCATCTCTAATATCAGATTGAGAATATTTCCAGCGTGTTTGAGCTGCTGTGATTATGTGCTAGATGAGGCTTATTGGTCTTGCTGATTTTCGATGATAATTCTGTGATATTAGTTGCTTGTGTGCATGAATTATATACATTGTGGTGAGCATGATTCTGCTTGGCATTCATGCATAGCATATTGAGCCTACTTCTTTTAGACCTGATAATCCCTGAGTCACGATTTGCCGGCTGAGTCGCCGTGCTAAGAATCTAATGTTGTCGCTGAGTCGATATAGCCAGCTGAGTCTCTGTGATTTGGATTCTGATGATTTATTTATATTTTATTGCACATCTGAGTCGTTTTTCCTTCCTTACCGATGATTCTTGGTAACCGACATGCATTGCACGTTTGAAATATTGCATGTCTGATATGATTTTTGCTTTATTGATGCTCTTCATACTGAGGTTTGAACTCGTTTTATTTTCCCTTTTTGGGTCTCTTTGGTCTGTGTTGGCCTTTGCATGATCTTCAGGTAATCTAGCTGGACCGAGTGGAGCTTTGGCTGGTAGATCCCCATTTCGAGTCCCACTGATATATTATGTATTGAACCAGGGGATGCCCTGTGCATATTTGGTATTCGGAGATCTGTATTTGTGTTTTACCTGTATGTTGTTGTTGTTGTTTGGATTTTTGAGTTAAAATCCGTATTTTTACTATTTTTATTTTAAAATGATATTTCCAGTTCAGGACCATACGAAAAACTTTAGCCCATATTTAAATGCTTCCGTGTAATTTCGATTAATTGAGTAATTAATCCTTGATTTAGAGCAGTGGGCATGACATTTTCGTATCAGAACTTAAAATGGGATAAGCTTGATTCTTTTTCCTCACACTTGAGTCTAGGCACAAATTTTGAGCTTTTTGTTTGTGATTGACTCCGTGGTTTCTATGATCTTGTTATCTGCCTCTGTGATTTATCAACTTTTGGTTCTTAGCTTTGAGTACCTTTTAGTTGCCACTGAGAAGAGGTAGGGATAGAACCACTAGGCAGACAGTTGAGGAGTTTAGGGCTCCCGAAAGCGATGAGGATGTTGCTCAACAGAGTGTGCCTTTGCGTCAACGAGCTAGACAGGCAGATGTTGAGGTTGAAGATGTGACTAGGCATATTGATGATATGGAGCTAGTGTTGGCTAGGTTCCAGAGGACAAATCCCCCTTCATTCACTGGCGCCGAATGTGGTCTGATGGCTAAATGCTGGTTGGAGCATATGTAGGAGTTTTTTGATACGATGGAGTATTCTCAGGAGAAGAGACTGAAGTTGGCTGTTTTGCAGTTGAGGGATCATGCTCAACGCTGGTGGAAAGGTATTTTCCGAGTCATGAGAGAGAGTGGAGCTTTGATTTCTTATGGAGCTTCTGTACAGCTTTTCGTCTAGAGTTTACCCCTGAGTCGTGCAACAACAACCGTGAGAGGTAGTTTGATTATCTGAAGAAAGGGAAAATGAGGGTGGCCGAGTACGCTATACAGTTTTCTTCACTTCCGTCGTATGTTCCCCATGTTGCTAACCAGAAGAGGACGAAGAGGAACAAGTTTCTGAGAGGGTTGAGGCCCGATTTTTTCCGTATGGTGCTAGCTGGTTCTCATGCGACATACTCTAAGGCAGTAGATAGGGCGGTGGACATTTAGGAGAGTCTATTGGAAGCACAGAATTAGGTTCAGCAGACAGCTGGATGCAGTTTCCAACCCATCCCAGAAGGGACGCATTCATTTCAGCCTCCTCAGACATCACAATAGTCAAATCGCAAGAGGTTCAAGCCTCGATGGAAGTAGTTTAAGATACGGTTGAATTCGAGTTCTTCAGGTTCTGTTAGCTCTTGTGGTAGTGGCTCTGGAGGGGTGTCGTGTGGTCAGTGTGGATGTCAGGCCCCATGCTAATTACTAACGATTAACACACAATAAGCGCATAAACACGGAAGCTTAAAATTAGGGCTTAAAAATTTTTCGAAATACCATGGGCCTGAACTTCAAATCATACATTCAAAATAGCAATAATAAAATACGAGTCGATTCAATTCCCACACAACAAGTATCAATCAAAATATAAATCCCCGATACATGATAACACGGGGCATCCCCCGGTTCAATACATATCATATATAGACTGGGACTCAAGGACGCGGGGATCGACCAGCTGAACTTCCACTCGGTCCAGCTTGATTACCTAGAGCTCCTGCAAATGGGCAACACAGACCCAAACAAAACAAAAGCAGGAAACAAATACGAGGTCAAGCCTCAGTACAAAGAGCTATCAAAGCAGGTAAACATGCAACATGCTACTAATCAATGCTATGAATGCATGAGAGCTATGAAGAAATCGGATAGCTAGACCAGTCTATCAACTGGCAACTCAAATCAAGCCTCTATACCACACACAGCCAATCAGCCGGTGGAAATCATCGGTCCGTGATCATCGGGGCCCGTCAGCCCATCACAGCTCGGTGGTAGACACTCGAATCTGGTAGTCACCACTCCGACGATAGCGTTGGACTTTTCGGACACGACTCAACAGTCGGCCAGTCACAACGTGGCACCCAATTAGGAAATCAAATCAATTTATCAATTCAGGCTCAAGATGTATGCATGAATGCCATTCGATATCAATGCATAATGCATACAATTCATAATACGTGCAAACAGAATGAAAAGCTCAATCAATTCATCAAACTGTCCCACGTAAATCACATAACCGCAATTCATAACATCGAAAGATAAACATGTCCACGCTCCAACTGCTAAGGGCTGCTCAATTCGTACCTTTCTTCCTTCGAATTACCTAACAGATTCCTCCTGGCTCAAATCACGCAGCAGGACACTTCCTGGAAGCTGAAATCTGTTACAACACAGCTAATATCTTAGCTAAATTCTAAATCATAATCACGCTAAACCTACTGCCAGAAGCTAATCCAAATTCTACACTTCTACGCAGACTTAGACTACTAAGAACCGAGCTCAAACCCCAAGAAATGCTCACCCAAAAGCTCACGCTAGCAGAAGAACGCACGCACAGACTTTCCTCAAAAGCTTCGAAGTCCAGAAGCTTCGCGTTTCCACTTCCAGCGCAATTCAACTATCTCAAAAGGGTAGCAAACGAAAGAGCTAAGCAAAAGGAATCCAGCGCCACTAAGATTTCCAAAAACAGAGGCTGGATGCGACGGGAAACGGCGGTGGAAATTCACTCTCGCGCAAGCAAAACAACCAAGAGCTGATAACAGCTCTCTCTACAAGCAATCTATCTGCTGGTCGTGAGAAAACACTCAAAACGACGACGCATCTACTAAATCAAACGACGTCATTTCATATACGTAAGCAAATCTGCCAACTGCTGATCTCCAAACACAAAGCTCCAAAACGCAGCGTTTTCACTTAATCAAACAACGCCGCTTCTCAACGCTTTTGCAAAAGCGCGCCTGCTGATCAGCAGCAACCAAAACAACGCAATTACTACCAGCAGCAATGGATACGTCACGCCTACGTCATCATATCTATCGACAGCTCTTGCGAATAGCTCTCAAACCATCTGCTGAAACTAATAGTCAATGCTCCAAAATGTTGACTAACACGCGTCACTTCCTCGCTCAATCTCACGCTACACGCGATGTCTGCCAGCAGCAACTTCAATTCGCACCAAAGCCAGCAGATCTTCATGTGTCACGCTGATGTCACCATATCTGCTGATTCCAATTCCACCAGCAGGAGCTACAGTAACTTGCTATTAACAGCTTTGCACCAAAATTTGCTACGATAAAATCTCCAAAATTCAACGCAACATTCGAAATCAGCAGGAACTTCAATCCTTTCGTAAATTCCTCAAAACACACGTGATTAATCCCAAATCAAAACAATTAATCACTAAATCAAATTCTCAATCCTCACATTCTCCCCAACTTAAGAGATTTCGTCCTCGAAATCAAAGGCAGACACAGGGAAGAACACATCAAACATGCAAATCAGCACCAAAATTCGAAGCAAAATCAGAGATTTACCTGGAAATTCTACACGATCAGTGCTCAAACAGGTGAGGCCAATCCTGTCTCATCTTTTCCTCAACTTCCCAGGTTGATTCTTCTCGGCCATGCTTGCTCCATTGGACCATCACCAACGGAATTATCTTGTTTCTCAGCTGTTTCTCCTTCCTATCCAAGATCTGCACCGGATATTCAACATAACCCAAGGCAGAATCCAGCTCAACTTCGTCAGTTCTCAAAACTTGGGACGGATCCGGCTCATATTTTCTCAACATTGACACATGAAACACGTCATGTATCGCGGCTAATTCCTCGGGCAGCCTCAATCTATAAGCCAACAGTCCAATCCGCTCGATAATCTCAATGGGACCAACGAATCTGGGAGCCAATTTGCCTTTAAATCGGAATCTCATTACACTCTTGAAAGGAGAAATCTTGAGAAACACACGATCGCCTACCTCAAACTCTAACGGTCGACGTCTTCGGTTCGCATAACTCGAGAAACGGTCTTGGGCAGCCTTCATTCTACTCCGGATCAAATCGATTTGGTCCTTCATGTGCTGAACAAACTCCGGTGTAGAAAGCTGTCTCTCGCCAACTTCTTCCCAACAAATCGGGGATCTGCACTTTCGACCATACAAAGCCTCAAACGGAGCCATTCCAATAGTGACTTGGTAGCTGTTGTTATACGAAAACTAAACTAAGGAAAGCGAATCCTGCCAGCCACCGCTGAAATCCATCACTACCGCTCGCAACATATCCTCTAAAGTCTGGATAGTCCGCTCAGACTGTCCGTCTGTCTGTGGGTGATAGGCTGTGCTCATCGCCAATCTCGAACCCATTGCTGCTTGCAGACTCTTCCAAAAGCGAGAAGTAAACCTCGGATCTCTGTCAGACACTATCGAAACCGGAACTCCATGCAATCTAACCACATGGTCGATGTACAATTTCGCCATCTTTTTCATCGAACATCTCACATCATAGGGAATGAAATGGGATGACTTCGA
>KV006381.1:92252-118120 GCA_001598015.1 Dorcoceras hygrometricum
ATCGACTCCTACATGCATCGGGGTCTCACCCAATCCCGACGTCTGGTGACCCCAAGTGAGTCGGCAAACGGGTCAAAGTGAGACGCCTATCATGTAGAGTCTCATTGACGTTTCGAGTCGTGAGGACTAATCAGTACAACCAAGACCTCGTACTTATCCACTCGACAAATGGTAACCACTTGGAAAGTTCGAACGAGGGTAGTTCGATAGATCACCAGGTCACTATCTATCTGCATGCTAAGAACATCACAATGTTCCCTACCAATGAAACATGGTACTTCGCATCGCAGATACTAGTCTCAAGCTCGGGCGGTCTTATCCTCATTTTTACGGCCCAATCGACTAGGAACATGTTCAGAATACACAGTGACTATTAGATGTGTTTCATGATAGCCGTCATACCCACTATCACATCTAACATACACTTTAGTGCATTCTAGGTCTTTACTCAAAGCAATTGTTAATCATCATACAACACAATTAAAGTAAAGAATGCCACATAAATAAATGCGAATATCATATATAAAGATTGTCATATACAAGAGTCTATAAACCCACACGCCACAAGTTGGCTAGTTGGGCATCCACTCTAACAATCTCCCACTTGCCCTAGAGCCAACTACTCATCAGACACAGTCCCATTGTTTCGCGATGTTTTTCAAACAAGGGTCCTGGCAAGGGCTTCGTAAGTGGATCAGCAACGTTGTCCGCAGAGGCGACTCTCTCAACTGCTATGTCACCTCTAGCCACAATATCCCGGATTATGTGGTATTTTCTCAGTATGTGTTTGGATCTTTGGTGAGACCTAGGCTCCTTTGCTTGCGCAACGGCACCCGTGTTGTCGCAGTACACCGGGACTGGACCAACTCCATTAGGAATGACGCCCAACTCTTGGAAGAAATTCCTTATCCAAACGGCCTCCTTAGCAGCAGCTGATGCTGCGATGTACTCAGCCTCAGTGGTTGAATCCGCGATGGTGTCTTGCTTGGATCTCTTCCAAGAGACAGCACCACCATTTAGCATGAATACAAATCCAGAGGTTGACTTCGAATCATCCACGTCACACTGGAAGCTAGAATCAGTGTAGCCTTCCAGTTTCAGTTCACCACCCCCATAGACCATGAACATATTCTTAGTCCTTCGCAATTACTTAAGAATATCCTTCACGGCCTTCCAATGCAATTGGCCGGGGTTGGCCTGGTAGCGGCTCTTGACACTCAGAGCATATGCGACATCCGGTCTAGTCGAGATCATGCCATACATAATACTACCTATTGCCGAGGCATATGGCACACGTGTCATACTCTCTATCTATTCATCAGTCTTCGGACACATAGACTTAGATAGAGTGACCCCGTGGCACATAGGTAGGTTTCCTCTCTTGGATTCTTCCATAGAGAACCTCTTAAGTATGGTATCGATGTAGGTAGCTTGGGTGAGTCCGAGCATCTGTTTAGATCTATCCCGATAGATCTGTATTCCAAGAATATAGTAAGCTTCACCCATGTCCTTCATCGAGAATCTACTAGACAACCATACTTTAGTTGACTGCAGCATTCCTACATCATTCCCAATGAGTAGAATGTCATCAACATAAAGTACGAGGAATGTCACAGCGCTTTTAACTACCTTCTTGTATACACATGGCTCCTCGGGATTCTTGATGAAACCGAATTCCTTAATTGTTTCATCGAATCTCAGGTTCCAACTCCTCGATGCTTGTTTGAGACCGTAGATCGATCTCTGAATCTTGCATACCTTATGCTCGCTTCCAACAGATGTGAAACCCTCAGGATGCGTCATATAGATCTCTTCCTTAATGTTTCCATTAGGAACGCAGTTTTCAGATCCATTTGCCATATCTCATAGTCGTACCATGCGTCTATGGCTAACAAGATTCTAATTGACTTGAACATTGCAACTGGTGAGAAGGTTTCATCATAGTCAACACCTTGCCTTTGAGTGTAACCTTTCGCGACCAGTCGTGCCTTGTAGGTCATTACCTTACCATCAGGCCCAAGTTTCCTCTTGTATACCCATTTACACCCAATAGGAACAATTCCTTCGGGAGGGTTAACAATAGTCCAAACATGGTTAGCATGCATTGAGTCAAACTCAGACTGCATTGCTTCAAGCCACAAATTAGAATCAGCATCGGAAATTGCCTCCTTGAAAGTTCTCGGATCAGATCCAACAACTTGATCACATTGATCATCTTCAAGGAGAAAATCATATCTCTCAGGAGCCCTAGGAACCTTTTCGGATCTCCTAGGTGCGACCATTTCTGGTACTGGCTCTGGAGGTGCGGGAGACTCACCTGGTACTTCGATTGGATCTCGAACCTATTCGAGTTCTACTATTCTGCCCTTTCTAACCAGTAGAAATTCCCTTTCCATAAGGGTGGCATTCCTAGAAACAAACACTTTTGTTTCGCTGGGATAGTAGAAGTAGTATTCAATGGAATTCTTTGGATACCCAATGAAGTAGCATAAGATGGATCTCGTATCCAGCTTATCTCCCACTGCTGCTTCACGTAAGCAGGACATCCCCAAATCCTCATAAATGAGTACTTGGGTGGTTTGCCCATCCATATCTCATATGGAGTCTTATCCACTGCCTTGGTGTGGACATTGTTCAACAACATTAGAGCCATTTTGAGCGCATAGCCCCAAAATGAGGTAGGAAGTTCAGTGAAGCTCATCATAGATCGAACCATGTCTAACAGGGTTCGATTACGACGCTCCGCTACGCCATTGAGCTGTGGTGTGGCCGGAGGGGTCCACTGTGCGAGAATCCCATTCTCTTTTAGATAGTCTTGAAATTCAGCACTCAAGTATTCACCACCTCGATCGGATCAAAGTGCTTTAATACTTTTGCCTAGTTGATTTTCTACTTCAGCCTTGAATTCTTTGAACCTTTCAAAGGATTCAGACTTGTGCTTCATTAAGTACAAGTACCAATACCTAGAGTAATCGTCGATGAAGGTGATGAAGTATGTGTGACCATATTTAGTACCAATACTAAACAGACCACACACATCAGTATGGATCAAATCCAATAGGCCTTCAGCACGCTCACCCTTGCCCTTGAAGGGTTGCTTATTCATCTTTCCCTTATGACAAGACTCACAAGTCGGTAGGGAGTTAATGTCTGACAGATCAAACATGTTACTCCTAACTAACTTGCTCATCCTACTTAGAGAAATATGACCTAGCCTAGCGTGCCAAAGTTGTGCTGGGTTCAAGTTATCGTGTTTCCTTTTAATCGTTGTTGTATGTGCTTCGACATCACGAGTTGGAACGTCTTTTAATTTTAAGGTGTACAAATCGTTTTCGCGTTCCCCAATTCCAATTAAACATTCATTCTTGTAAATATTGCAAATCGAATCAGCAAACATACAAGAATATCCATCACTATCAAGAATAGAAACTAAATAATGTTCTTTATTAATTCGAGAACAAATAAAACATTTCTCAATAACAACTTAAAATCAGAAGACAGAAATAAATAAACATCTCCTATAGCTACTGCAGCAACTCTTGCTCCATTGCCAAGCCTCAAGTGGGTCTCACCCTCTCTAAGACGTCGGCTTCTTGTCATCACCTGCAAATCATTGCAGATATGAGATCCACATCCGGTATCAAGTACCCAAGAAGTCGAATTAAGAGACATATTTATTTCAATATAGAAAATACCTTTCGCACTTCGCAACTGCTCGAGGTACTCCTTGCAGTTCCTCCTCCAATGCCCAGGCTTGTGGCAGTGGTGGCAAACATCCTCAGACTTGTTCGGCTTGGAAGCCTTTGCCTTTGGCTTCTTGGCGGCCTTTTCCTCCTTCGCAGGAGCAGAACGCTTCTTGCTCTTGCGTCTGGGCCCCTTCTTCGCAGAAGATCCCATAAGGAGGACGGGTTTGTCCTTCTTTATGGTTCCTTCAAACACTACAAGCATGTTAACCACCTCTTCAAGGGTGGCTCTTTTCCTCCTTCGCAGGAGCAGAACGCTTCTTGCTCTTGCGTCTGGGCCCCTTCTTCGCAGAAGATCCCATAAGGAGGACGGGTTTGTCCTTCTTTATGGTTCCTTCAAACACTACAAGCATGTTAACCACCTATTCAAGGGTGGCTGCCAGCTTGTTCATGTTGAAGTTGACCACAAAGGGGTCAAATGCAGCAGACAGTGAGAGGAGAAGTACATCCACCGACAGCTCGTGTGGAAGTGCGATATCAAGGCCCGACAGCTTTTCAACGAGCCCAATCATACGAACCCCATGCTCGTGGACCAAAGTCCCATCGCGCATGCGGCTCGTCATAAGCTCCTTGACAGCCGTGAACCTCTCATGTCGAGAGTTCTCCCCGTACAGTTCTTTGAGATGAAAAAGTATGTCAGCAGCATACTTTGTCTTCTCAAAGCGCCGTTGCATTTCATTGGACATCGACGCCATCACATAGCACCGAGCTTTAACCTCGTCGTCACGCCATTGGTTAAGCGTAATCAGCTCCTCAGGGCTGATATCGGCAGGGTTTTTCTCCGGAGGACACTTCTCTATCGTATAGAGAAGCTTCTCCGAAGCCAATACAAGATTGAGGTTCCGGAGCCAGTCTTGGTAGTTCAGACCGGTGAACCTGTTGCTATCCAGTATAGCAGCGAGTGAGTTTTTCATCGAAACCATTTTTATAGCAGTTATACTGAAAAGAAAACAGACATACATTACTGACTATATAAAAATAAACGCTAAGACATAAAACATGGTCATTTAGTTTTATGAATTATCCTCCCACTATTTTAACGATTTCACCACTCTCTAATGAAATCGAGAAAACAGGTTTCTTTAGTGGGTACACGGAGCCCAATCAAGCGATCATGGACCCGAATAATATCAGTCATCCATGACCCACAAAAGGTAGTTTCCGATTGCAGCCGGTGCAACCTCCATGTATTCATCTCACGTCCAGTAAGGGCCCAATAATATGACGCCGTTTACTATCACGTGTCAAAATTGACCCATCAATGTTGAGTCGTGAAGAACGGTCCCCTTAACGTCCCCAATAATATGAGCCAACGTTAAATGGAGTTCCAACCGACTCACAACAATTGTCAATGGTGCGGATAGCTTTCCGGCATACATGACCCCCTCAATAATATGAGCCGGGCCATGTATACGGGTAGCATCGACGTACACCCATTGTTGATGGAAGGTAGGGTTAATTTAAACAAATTTAAATACCCTTTTGTTTATCGAATAAACATTTATATCTTGATATAAGTTTTAAATCAAATTTAAAACGAGGGATTTTATTTTGAAAAATATTTTGGTCTCATGCATATTATAATTATTTATCGCATGCAACATGCGGATTCAACTAACTATATATCACATATATAAAAACATTGGGATGATCGATCGCGAGAGCTATGCGGTCCGTGGTTGCCAGCCACGGACCTGGGTCCAATCCTAGGGGTAATGCAATATGCAATGCAATCCTATTACAATGCTTCCGGTTTTATAGATCTTCGGTCTTCAATAATCTTGATCGTCATTGTCCACCGTCTTCGGATGTCCTCCCACTAAATCTAGTAATTTTACATTTAAATTTACCATGAAATATAAGGGATACATTTATCAAGGGGTGGGAACGGGCCACAAACAGGCCAACTTTAAATGATAATCAAAATATTAATACAACCGAATCACAAAAACCTATCGCATACACCTAAAAAATTGGGCACGGCTCTCGATCATCCCAATCATGCAGATAATCTAATTAACATGCATAATTTAAATAATCAAATTATTTATCCACAAAATCATATTTTAATTACGAAATCGCATTTTATAAATAAAATCGTATTTTGTCGATAAAATCAAATTTTAATCAACAAAATCATATTTAATTTATAAAATCATATTTCAAAATTAAAATCGTATTTTGCAATTATAATTGTATCAAATTGGGCTTAAAACAATTCTAGGCCCAAAAATCTCAAAATTTCAAAATCGACCAAAAACGGACCCGATATCGAATATCGGCCAGAAAACTTCACGGGCTGCCCGGGACAGGCCCGAACTAAACCCTAGAAGAAATCAGCCGTCACGACATCGCCGGAGCATCGCCGAGCGGCGGCCGCCACCATGAAAATCGTGCGCGGCGCAAGGCCACGCACGGCCGCGACAAGCGCGATGCTCCCATTCGCCATCGTGCGCCGTCGTGCGGCGACCAACCAGCAAGTGGTCGGCCACCACTCGTGCAATCGTGCGCAAATCAACAGTACCATCGTCGCGCATCGAAGCAGCAATGTCCGGCCATCACCGCGCGACACTTGTTTGCAAGATTTTGTCATCGGCCGCCGCTCATTAGCGCAACGGGTTGCGCACACCAGCAGCAATTGGTCGGCCTCCATGCGAGAAGGAGGCGGCCAACTCTCGGCCGCCATGCGCTTCCAGTGCACATGTCGTGCGCGCACATGCGTGCGGGGAGGGGCGGCGCCGTGCGCGGCGGCGCTGTGCCCGTGATCAAAAATTTTGTTTGTTTTGATTTTAAAACTTGAGATCTGATGCAATATGGCAACAATCGTATTGATCAGATCCGAACCTTGGCTCTGATACCACTGTTGGATAACCGTGGCGGATCCGGATCACGCCTCCCGGCGAGGCAGCGGAAGAACAAAAATTGGGCAGGGAGACGATCAATACAATTCAAAACATGCAAGCTATGAACCATTCATAGGGTGTTTTAGTTAATTACCTTGCAGGCAACTCGTGCCTGGCTCCGACCAGTTTCGCGAGGAAACCGGAACTTCACGGTATGCGGCGGTAGATTACGTCAATCAGGTCCACGACCGGAAGGGAGACTCCTTTGTCAGACTGCACTAGAAGGCCTGACGAGATCGGCGCGGACGGATTCTCCTCGTCAAGTTGGCCGGAACAAATTCCGGCGAAGCGAGGCGGCGGCGGCGGCTTTTGAGGAGAGGAGGGAGGCGGCCACTTAGAGCTAGAGTTAGGGTTTTGTGATGTATCAAGTGTGTTTTGATTAAGCCTCCTAAGTCTACATTAAGTAGACAAGCAATAGACTTGGACCGGCCAAACGGGCCCGGGTCCAACGGATGAACATTCGGTTCATCCCTATCACCATGACTTCATCGTAACTCCAATCACCGATCAGATCGGAACGATCGACTCAGTTTCCAAAACTGAATACTATGATCTGAAAAACCATTTTTCAGAACCCCAGTGCAAAATGACCGTTTTGCCCCTCAACAGCGGAAATCACGATTTGACCCCTGTTGACTTTTAGGAAGTCGCACTCCCCAAAATCCTCTTCCTATGCTCAACACATTGAGCTCAGTATCCGTGGGGGAATCTCAAATCCAATACTTGTGTGACCCTCAATGGTTCAGGGATACAGCTAGCCGTGTGCCCACAACCATTGTGGCTCCAGAATCACAATTCTGGACTTGCCCATCGGATCATGGTAAGAGCGTCTAGCAACATCGCCCCATGATCCCCTAGGTATCACTGATAGTGCATGAAAGAACCAGTTGGTCGTGGTTAGCGTACAGTACGGTCCTTTCAATCCAAATATCCCGATCAGATCAACGACCATTGATAAATCGAGAGTCGCTAAAGATCCGATAGCTATGCGTACATCTTGGAGATCGAATAGTGACATCGTGAGTGTAACTAGGTAAACCCATTTACCTAAAACACTTCTAGTACTCTGGCCAGATATTTATACACTATTATCCCCTCAGATAGCATAGGATATCCACGCATGTCTGCGAGCGGTGAATCCTCGACAACGATGCATCGACTCCTATATGCATCGGGGTCTCACCCAATCCCGCCGTCTAATGACCCCAAGTGAGTCAGAAAACGGGTCAAAGTGAGACGCCTATCATGTAGAGTCTCAATGACGTTTCGAGTCGTGAGGACTAATCAGTAAAACCAAGACCTCGAACTTATCCACTCGACAAATGGTATCCACTTGGAAAGTCCGAACGAGGGTAGTTCGATAGATCACCAGGTCACTATCTATCTGCATGCTCAGAACATCACAATGTTCCCTACCAATGAAACATGGTACTTCGCATCGCAGATACTAGTCCTGAGCTCGGGCGGCCTTATCCTCATTTTGACGGCCCAATCGACTAGGAACACGCCACAAGTTGGCTAGTTGGACATATACTCTAACAGTGGAAAGGATCGGTCCTTTGGCTTATCGTTTGTTGTTTCCACCTGAATTGTACTCATTACCTGATGTGTTTCATGTGTCTATGTTGAGGAAGTATGAGCCGGATACTTCTCATGTGCTACAAACTGACGAGGTGGAGCTGGATCGAACGTTGAGTTATGTCGAATATCCCTTGAAAATTCTGGATAGGAAGGAGAAATAGCTCAGGAACAAGACCATTCCTTTAGTGATGGTCCAGTGGAGCAAGCATGGCATAGAAGAAGCTACGTGGGAGTTAGAGGAGAAGATGCAACTCCAGTGGCCCATTTGTTTGGGTAGATATTGCATTAACTCCAGTAGCTAGATTTTTTGCTGTTGTTTTCCCAGTTATCTTGAACTCTTAGTTAGTTAAATTGTGCGGGTGATATTTTGTAATATTGAGATTTGGATCGGTTCTGAAGTTTGTTGTTTGATTTCGAGGACGAAATCCCTTTTTAGTGGTGGAGAAATGTGCGATCTGAATCGTAATCATTAAATTGGATATTTCATCGAGGTTGGCATAGACCCGAAGAAGAAGAGCTGGCTGGTTCACGAGTGAAATAGCTCTGGTCTGGTTCGTAGAACGGTCAAATATGGTTGGTGGTTGTCGTTGCAAGATATTTCGAGTTGATAGTGGATCAACGTCGTTCTGAGGGAAAACATATTTGAGGGTGAAATCTGGTAGTACTGTGTAAACAGGTGCGGTTCGTGGGTATCGACTGAGGTGAGATCTGAATTAGTGTGAAGTGGTCGTCCAGATCTGGTTTGTGATGCGACGCCGTTTAGCGATACCCATGTATGAGCTAGTTGGTTTGTGGTGCGATGCCGTTTAGAGAAACATATTTGGTTGCGAGCTGGTTTATGTGTACACGCGGGATTTATTATGCCAGCTAGGAGAGAGAGAACATGGCACTGGTCTTGGAGCAGGACTCCTATGCGTTGTCGTTTGGAGATAGAAAAGAGAAGTCCGAATTTGGTACAGCGTAGAGTCCAGATCTGGAGTAGTACTCAGATCTGAGTTGGTACCAGCTTTGAGCCTCGAGTTGTCGGTGGCTTCTGTTCACTAGATTTTAGCAGATTTGAGTTCTATAAATAGGGGACTGGGACCAGACGTACGCCATTTTTTTCCAACACTTAGAAATATCTTTCCCGTAAACATATCTCTACTGTAGCCAAACCCTTACTGTTCACCGTAGTCTATTTCTTTCGATTGTTGGCGGTAGACAACTCCGATTGGAGCAATATTGGTAGCGGTGAGTCCCCCTTGCCAAGACGCTTCAATTATTATCTCTTTTGCAGACTTTGGTGATCTAGAATAAGAACACGAAGAAGCTGTTGTGCGTCGTCGTTTGATTGGTTCTTCCATTCAGGTAGTTCTTTCGAGTAAATGTTAGATCCTACCTTATATTTCGTTTAGAGTCAGCTATCATGTTCTAAGGGAAGGATAGAGCTGGTGGCTCCCATTTCATAGTTCTGTGCTTACTGTCCCTGAGTTGTGGTTGTCGTTGGCTTATCAGGTTTCATATATGAGTTACTCGGGACCCCTGTTGTGGTAATTGTAGCACAAAAGCTATGGTACGGATTTGATCTGGTATTACAGCTTTGGGGTAGGCATGGATATGTATGTATGCTTGCTGGTATGTGTGCAGTGTATGCTATCGTATTGTTATTGATTGCCTCTGTTCTGTGCTTGTGGTTACAAGCTGTTATATCTGCATGCACGCATTTTCCTTGTTGAGCTCATATCTTGTTGGCCGTTTGATGTTGTGCTAACCCGTATGTACCAGGAGGCTTGTATAGAGGACGAGCGGCAATACCGTGCTCCTAATCTCCCTGCTGGTTTAGTTGTTAGCCTCTATGAGACGAGTGGATAGCTACCACGCTCTCATGATCTTTGGAATAAGCAGGTTGAGTAATCTGGTTTATGCTCTAGTACAGTATGTTGAGACGAGTGGATAGCGGCACGCTCTCACATACCTCGGGCCACTTATTTTCTTTCTTGTGATCTGTTGACAGCTACTGTGCTGGTCCTTGATATCCTTGGATTCCTGATTCATTTGTATCCTGCTGCTTTTGTATCCTGCTATTCTCATGCATAGCACGCGCATTTTTATCTTTTGCTGTCTAATTGTTGTTTTAGTTTGCTCTCCGTACTGGTGTTTAACCCTTATCCGTCTGGGGCTGGTTTTTTTGGTTGTATGTGTGTTGTGCAGGTTACTCTGGTTTCCCAGCTGGTCGTGGAGATGATTCAGCTGGTGGTGACCCGTGAGGTGGATAGAGTGTCCAGTTATTTATATTTTATAACTATGTAATAGGGTCGTCACCGAGGAATGTCCCGTGTTGTTCTATTGCTGATTTTTGAGAGTATGGTTTTGGGATGCTCGTTTCTTGTACGGTTATTTGCTTGTAGATTTGTTCTTTGGTTATTGTAAAACCAATAGTTTGAATATCAGTGTACTTTTAAATTATGTTTTCTAAGTCAGATCAAAGCGAAAAATTTTAAGCCACTTATTAAATGCTTCTACAGATGTGTTTTGCGTGAATAATCTCTGTTTTGTGCACCAGCCTAACATTATGAGTACCGCGAGCTGATAACTTGCGCACTGAGATTATGAATTAAGCCCATAATACTCCTTATTCCATTCACTCAGGACGAAAAGGTACAAAGATTTGTAACAACTGTTTTGGTGTCCCGAAATGAAATGTGATATCTCCAATTTTGTTTCCGAGTGTTTAACATGCAAACAAGTGAAAGCAGAGCATCAAAGACTATCAGGGATTTTAAAACCTATCCTATACCTATATGGAAATGATATAATATTTTGTAGTGGGTTTACCAAGAACACTCCATGGATTCAACTCTATTTGGGTTATAGTTGATAGATTAACCAAATTAGCTCACTTCTTACCAGTAAAGAGAACGTGAGACTTAGATAAGTATGGGGTGTTTTATGTGAAAGAAATAGTGAGACTCCATGGAATTACAAGTTCCATAGTATCAGATCGAGATCCTAGATTTACTTCTATGTTCTGGAAGAGCTTGCATAGAGTATATGGGAACCAAGTAAACCTTCAATACAGCTTTCCATCCGCAAATTGATGGACAATCTGAAAGAGTAATTCGAACACTTGAGGATTTACTTTATATATGAAGCTACTTTGATAGAGTTCTTTCAGCATGGCTCCGTCCGGGATGGAATGGTGGTTAGTACTATTCAAGGGAAAACCGTAGAAATCACTGAGGAAGTTTTTGCAGGAACGTTTGAGTTGCCTATTGATTGATTGACAGATTTAAATGTGGTCCCGAAGGACTTAGTTTTTGATGCGAGGAGTATTTTCTCTATCACTGGTGAGCAGGTGAGCACTTCCTGCAAGAAGCGGGAGATGAAGATTGAGTTCATATTGCTAAGCGATATACTGGCAAAATCAATCTTCGTAAAGGCCGGGTCTTTCGACACAGTCACCCACGAAAGATTCTTGATGATGGCTGTCATCAATGGCGGTATCCAAATTAACTGGAGCAGGGTACTGTTCAATATCTATAAGGATATGGTGACGCCCGGTTCGAAGCAAGCCCGAGGTTATGCAGTACAGATTTGCTGTTTTCTGAACAAGGTTCAGGATTTGGAGTTGGGTGATTGGCGTTTCCACCTCTGAAAATCTTGACTGAGAAAAATGTTAACAGATATATTGCTATTAATGATAAGATTTCTGTTTAAGATGTGGAGGGCGTGGCAGATGAATCCAGGGTGAATAAGACACCCATGAAAAAGGCCGTGTCTAAAGAGATACCAGCTACATCTGTGGATGAGCACATATCAAAGAAGAAGAGGACTACGGTTGGAAAGGCTGCTAAAAGTTCAGCGATTGTTACAGTAGCACAAGAAGCTATCCCTCTGCAAATCGTTAAACCAATTTGAGCTGTGCCAGCTGTGCTACCTTCAAAGCCAAAGCGAAAAGCTCCTAAGAGAAGATTAAAATTGCCAGTAGAATCGGATGATGAAATTGTTGAAGAAGAAACGACTGTTGGTGTTATTGCTGAGAAGGATTCCGTGCCAGCTAGAGCAGATGTTGTTGATCAAGAGATATCAACTGCTGATGACGTGGACAACATTATTGAACAATTAATTGCTGAAACTGCTCAGTTTGAGACAGATTTTGGAGGAACAAATGTCGGAGAAACAAATTTTGGGGATCAGGCAGTTCAAAGAGCTGATGAGATGGAGCACTGGTTCAATGTTTCATACGAGGAATTTGTTGATCGAGAAGCGGATAGAATGGTTGAATCAGGCAGTGATACTAATGAAGAGATTGTAACTGATAAGGTCACTGAAACAGATGTTGGTGAAACAGCTAGTGAGGAACGTGTGGTTGCAAAGAAAAATGCAGAATTTTTATGCAACAAGCCAACTGATGAAGAGCTGATGACTATTGATGATTTGCTGATGCAAATTTATGATGATATGATGCTTCCATCAGTTACTGCTGCTAAAGTCACCAAAATTAAATTTGGTCTTTCAGTAGAAATCAACGAAGTACAGAACAAGGACTGCTACTATGTCAGTCTCCCACAGATCTCTGCTACTGACAAAGGGAAGGAGCCTTTGGAAGAAGTTGACGTTGTGAAAGGAAACCCAGCTAGAGAAATGGTTCTGCTGATCTGTGGAGATGTAGAGTTTCTTGTACAGCTACGTGAACAGGTTATACAGGATGTTGTTTCTTTCTTTCATTCTTTTAGTCTCAGCGAAATACTGGATTTAGAATCAGTAAGAGAAATAGCGCAAAGGAAAAGAATATGTTGTCTTGGGCGGAAACAAACTCTCTGGATACTGCAGTAAAGCGAAGAGTGTACATAATTGTCAAATATAGAGAACTGCTGATGCGAAAATTTTTGGAATCACATCGGAAATATTTCGCACCTGGCCAACCACGGACAGCAATGGCTTCGCAAATAATTGATCTACTTTCTGCTGCTCATCATAAATCTCTCGAAGAACTGTTGGCACAGAAGAAAGAACATGGTTTGATATGGGAACGTCCATGTTCCAGCAGTCTCTGTGATGATTCTGTCGATGGAGATGGTGCAGTCCTTGCCCAATTTTATTCTCTTGCCAAGTCCACTTGCTGGGTGAGGCCGATGGTGTTAATTGATGGGGTCTGGACACCTTTACAGGGTAATGTTTATTGGAGAAGCAGTTGATGATTATCTCTTTTTGTAAATAAATGACAGATGCCGGAAAGGGATATTGAAGATAGTTTTGTTCCTCATTGCTATTTTATCGAGCCTGATCAATATTGGGGAGCATCACAGTCTATCATCAAAACGAGGGGCTGGTTCAGAGTGTGTACAGATATTATTCGCTACAGTATGTTTGGTTGTCTGTGCCCAGTCGGGTCCGTAAATTCTTGCAGGGATATTGTTGTTAAGAGTTCAGTTGTAGATATCCTTGAGGCTATTTTATCGAGCCTGATCAATATTGGGGAGCATCACAGTCTATCATCAAAACGAGGGGCTGGTTCAGAGTGTGTACAGATATTATTCGCTACAGTATGTTTGGTTGTCTGTGCCCAGTCGGGTCCGTAAATTCTTGCAGGGATATTGTTGTTAAGAGTTCAGTTGTAGATATCCTTGAGAAGGTTCCGACTGGTTTTTGCGATGTTATTCAGCAAGGTAAAGATACGAACAGTTTTATTAGATATTTCAGTGATTCTGTTGGAAAGCCAGTTTTACAGTGCTTACCAGAAGTAGAGTTAGTTTCCTCCGATGGTTCTACAGTCTCTCGTTCTCCATCTCATCAGTCTCTCTCATCAAGCAGTGACCAGCTATATTTTCATCTCAGCAGTCCCGTGGATGAAGAGGTTATTGCCACAACTGATGTTAGATCTACCCCAACTGTTGCTCAGCTTTCTTTACCACCCGTTGTTTCAGAATCTTTTGATGATCTACGGGCTTATATTTCTCGCATTATTATAAATCAATCGAAGGAGTCTAGGATGCAGGGTTATTCTCATGACGAAGTTCTGGTTAAAATCAAAAATCTTGAGAGAACACCCTCCTTGACACTCTCTATCAACAAGATCAAGATTCCCGAAGCCTGATCCAAAGTGTTCGTCAAGAGAATCATAATGAGACGGACGTACTTTCACTTGCATTAAAAGCTGTCCGTGCTCAAAATGCCATTTTATCGACGGACTTAGAGGATGTTCGCAAGGAGGTGAAAGAGCAAAAAGCTATCATAGAGGACATGGATGAGAGGCTTGCTACCGTTCGGAGGGAATTGCTGGATTTCCGTGCGCAAGCACAGGAAAATCACAATACCCTCTCCACCCAATTTGGCTTCCTTGTCGATTATATCAATAGGGTTGGTAATGACAAAAAGGGGAAAGATAGTAGCAGCCGCCGTCCTCAACCGCTGCCTGATGATCAGGACAGACCTAGTGGGGGAAGTGCGAGCAGAGGCAGTGGTGGTGATGGAAGCAGTAGGAGAAGAGATGATAGAGGTCGATCTTCAAAGAAAAGACATCCTAGTAGTTGTGATGGTGGATCTGGTTCTGGTCGTGTAACTTATGGACCGTATCTACCACCCACAAGAGATGCTAAATGGTGGGTCTTAGGAGAAAGACAGTTTTAGGATGTTCTGCTCAGTTTTCTTATACAAATCTTCTGTACAGTGTTCAGTTAATGAGATCTATAAAATTTCAGCAGACTTTGTGAAATTTATTTTTCCCTATCTATATAAGTCATAAGGCTGCTAAGTTTTGTCATCACCGAAAAGGGGGAAATTGTTAAGATAAAATTTATTAGTTTTGGTGATAACAAAATAAGACAAGAACTGAATTCTAAAGTAACATCTGGACAGCCAGTAAGTCATAGCAATTAACATTTATGCATATTTCAGATGTTGGGTCGACTTTCAGATAGGGTTGATTTTCAGATGTCAGTTAGTAAGTTGAAGTTTTTCAGATATCGGAATGAGGTTTAGAGTTGATTTGCTATAAGATCTTGATATTCGGGAACAGTTCAGATGTTGAGTGATCTATTTAGATGTTGAGTGGTTTTTTAAATATCGGGTTGAAAATATCAGTTGTAAAGATTTTAGATGTTGATAATATACGAGTAATCAGATTCTGGTATCGAGTCCTTATTTCAGATATGTGGCCAATTTAGATGTTGATCAAAGAGCTACGCAATCAAACTCTGGTATTAGTTCAGCTATTGGGTATGTACTTCAGAAGTAAATACTTTCAGATGTTGAGTACAGTTGCTTTTGAATCAGCTGTGGTTTATTGGGAGCTACTCAGATCTTGGATTACATGTGTAACGGAAGCCGTCAGCTGTTGAAAGCATTTAGCTGTTGAAGCAATCAGCTGTTGTAAGTATTCAGATTTTGGGTTAACAAGGCTTTCAGATGTCGGGACAGTATCTCAGTGCTATATTCAGATGTTGAAGTATTTCAGATGTTGATACATTCAGATGTGACAACTAAGTTTACTCAAATCAGCGTTAAGATAGTCGTCTTATTCAAGAAAGAAAGAACTATTTTAACGGCAAGAAATTTCAGGCGTAAGGAACGAACAGCTTCAATCGATACCATATGTTTAAATTGGAAAGAATCAATGGTTGCGATTGGATCGTACAAATGCCGGGAATTAAGGAGACATGTCAGAGCTATTTTGGGTGATTGTACGCAGTATACAGAGGACGTTATACGACGTTTGCTCAAATATGGATATACAACAATTTGGACCTGATGAAGCGCAGATTACCATTTGGTTGAGCAGGATATACAGTTGTACTATGAACATATATTCAAAAAGGGATTTTGTTTCCTTAGGCAAAAATTAATGACCGCTGAGATCAAATGGTATAAAAGGCTGAAGAATTCAAATTGAGAAGCTCGCTGCCAATTCTCTGTCTCTCGCTTAATTCATAAACACAGTTTTTCTCTTGCGCTCAGTAATTTGAAAAGCTCTCATCTACTCTATGAGATTTCTGAAAGTAATTCAAACGAAAATATTCCAAGTTTCCGAAATCCAATATCGAAGAATATTCAAAGTCTAGAGTTCACAGATATTACCTTCGAGATATCATCTTCTGGTTCACTTGTTGAATCGTGTTTCATATTATAAAAACCAGAAGATTTACAGCCTCAAATAGTTGTGTATTTCACTGTATTATCATTTTTGAGTCTGTAGCGAACTGGCTTTGTGAAGCAGTTCAAAAAATCCCATTACTTGTATTCAGCAGCTGCGTCTGCTTGTTGATTGGAGTTGCTAGGAGTTCACCTGGAGCGAGGCTCGGTGATTGGGTGTCTACAGCGTCTGTATTCATCAAACTCTTCTAGTGGAACCTTCCTGAATAAGGAAGAAGGGGAGACATAGGATTTGATATCCGGACTTGCATAAACAAACTCTCGACCCTATACTTTTACTTTACTGCATTTACTTATTATTACACTGTTCACAGATTGATCGACTTCATTCCGCACATTATTTGTTAGTCGAGAAATATGTTTTTATATTGAGATACCTTAAATCTGGTAACTCGGATTTAGGATAAGCAAGGCTCTTGTAAAAACTATTTTAAGGTTCCGAAAATTTAAAATCCCAAAGGAGTTCATTCAACCCCCCCCTTCTGAACTCCTAAGCTGTTTTTCGATCCTATTGATCCTATCAATTGGTATCAGAGCCTGCGCTATCTCAGTATTGAACAGTTTGTTGTTTGTGTTTCATATATTTCAATATGTCTACCTCTGACAATAAGATTCCAATGTTTCCTAAGGAGGACTATGATGACTGGAAGATCAGAATGCACGCGAACTTAGCTGCTCAAGACGATGATATGTGGTCAGTCATAACTGATGGTCCAATGAAAATAATGAAGATAAACATAGCATTCGCGACGAGTGATGGTGCACCAGAATATGTAGAAAAGAGGATACATGAGTACACTAATGAAGAGAAAAAGAAAGCGAACTTGGAAAATGTGGCCAGGGATATCCTCTACAAGACGCTGGACAAAAATATGTTCAGCAAAATCAAAACCTGTACCGCTGCCAAGGAAGTTTGGGAGAAGCTAATACAAATCTGCGAGGGCAATGATGAGACAAAAGAGAACAAGCTTACAGTGGCCCAGCAGAAATATGAATCAATTAAGATGAAAGATGGAGAAACTATGGAGGAGTTTGACGAACGTTTTAGTGTTGTGGTAATTGAGTTGACAAGTTTGGGCAAAGAATACAGCAACAGAGAGCTGGCACTCAAAGTGATGAGAGCGTTGCCAAGGGAATGGGATGTAAAGACGATGGCCATGCGTGAGTCCAAGGATCTGAACAAGCTGGAACTGCATGATCTCTTTGCAAATATTAAAGCCTACGAGTTCGAGTTGAAAACCAGATCTGAGGCCCCGTAAACGTCACAACCAACTAAAGCACTTGCTGCAACATCTGAAAAGTGCTCTCCAAGCACGAGCAAATCCGCAGAACAACTCAGCAACGACGCCATGTCCCTCTTCGTTAAGAAGTTTGGGAAATTCATGAGAAAATCCTACAACCCCTCTTTCTCTTATAATAGTAACAAATCTGAAAAGGTATCTACTGATATGAATTTTTCCAACTGTGGTCATCCAGGATATTTTGCTGCTGATTGCAACAGACCAAAGAAGGAAGAAAGACACAGAAAAGATGAAAAGGAAGATGATAGACCAAGGAAAGATCAAAAGATAGAAGGATGAGGACAAGAGCTGATAAAAGGCCCAGCAGAAAGAATGATCACAAAGTACTAGTTGCTGAGGAGATCAACAAGAACTGGGCTGATACCGATACAGATTCTTCATCAAGCAGCTCTTCATCCAGCGATAGTGAACAGGAGGAAGTTCACTGTCTCATGGCTAATCAGACTTCGGAATATGAGGTATTCGATTTTTCAAATACTGAATTTACACGAGAGGACCTATTCACTGCACTAAATGAAATGGTCCAAGAGTACCGTAAGCTTTCTCAAACATTCGAGGAAGTCAAAGCTGAAAACGTAGATTTGAAAAATAGTTCAGTGGAACCAAGTGTTGGGGATCCGGATCCGCCCCCCGGCGAGGCAGCGGAAGAACATAGGGTATAAGCCGGGAGACGATCAATATGTAAAATACAATAACAATTATCGACATACATAGGGTGTTCAAAACCACTACCTTGCTGGCACTTGTGCCTGGCTCCAACCGTAGTTACAATAACGTCGGCTCTTCTCGGTAGATTGCGGTAGAAATCGCCAATCCGATCCACGACCAGAAACGAGACTCCTTCGTCAACCTGCACTAGAAGGACTGACGAGATCAGCACGAACGTATTCTCCTCGTCGAATTGGCCGGAAACGGTTTTCCGGCGACTCGAGGCGGCGGCGGCGCTAGGCGGCGTCGCCAATCCGATCCACGACCAGAAACGAGACTCCTTCGTCAACCTGCACTAGAAGGACTGACGAGATCAGCACGAACGTATTCTCCTCGTCGAATTGGCCGGAAACGGTTTTCCGGCGACTCGAGGCGGCGGCGGCGCTAGGCGGCGGCTTTTGGAGAGGAGGGAGGCGGCGGACAATGCTTTAGGGTTAGGTTAACTGTTGTTGAAAGTCTCTAGGTTTAGGCTTAATTAAATAAGCTTAAGTGTTGGACTTGGACCGGCCAAACGGGCCCGGGTCCAACGATGAACATTCAGTTCATCTCCACCACCGAGACTTCATCGTAACTCCGATCGCCGATCAGATCGGACCGATCGATTCAGTTTCCAAAACTGAATGTTATGATCTGAAAAACCATTTTTCAGAACCCCAGTGCAAAATGACCGTTTTGCCCCTCAACAGCGGGAAACCCCGGTTTGACCCCTGTTGACTTTTAGGAAGTCGCACTTCCAGAAATCCTCTTCTCGTGCTCAACACATTGAGCTGAGTATCCGCGTGGGAATCTCGAATCTAGTACTTGTGTGATCCTCAATGGTTCAGGGATACAGCTAGCCGTGGGCCCACAACCATTGTGGCTCCGGAATCACAATTACGGACTTGCCCATCAGATCATGGTAAAACGTCTAGCAACATCGCCCCATGATCCCATAGGTATCACTGATAGTGCCTGCAAGAACCAGTTGGTCGTGGTTAGCGTACGGTACGGTCCTTTCAATCCATATATCTCGATCAGATCAACGACCATTGGTAAATCGAGAGTCGCTATAGATCCGATAGCTATGCATACATCTTGGAGATCTAATAGTGACATCGCGAGTGTAACTAGGTAAACACATTTACCTAAAACACTTCTAGTACTCTGGCCAGAGATTTATACACTATTATCCCCTCAGATAGCATAGGTCCACGCATGTCTGCGAGCGGTGAATCCTCGACAACGATGCATCGACTCCTACATGCATCGGGGTCTCACCCAATCCCGACGCCTTATGACCACAAGTGAGTCGGCAAACGGGTCAAAGTGAGACGCCTATCATGTAGAGTCTCAATGACGTTTCGAGTCATGAGGACTAATCAGTACAACCAAGACCTCGGATTATCCACTCGACAAATGGTAACCACTTGGAAAGTCCGAAGGAGGGTAGTTCGATAGATCACCAGGTCACTATCTATCTGCATGCTCAGAACATCACAATGTTCCCTACCAATGAAACATGGTACTTCACATCGCAGATACTAGTCTCAAACTCGGGCGGCCTTATCCTCATTTTGACGGCCCAATCGACTAGGAACATGTTCAGAATACACAACGACTATTAGATGTGTTTCATGATAGCCGTCATACCCACTATCACATCTAACATACGCTTAAGTGCATTCTAGGTCTTTACTCAACGCAATTGTAAATCATTACACACATAATGAAAGTAAAGAACGCCATATAAAAGAATGCGAATATCATGTATAAAGACTGTTTCATACAAGAGTCTATAAACCCACACGCCACAAGTTGGCTAGTTGGGCATCTACTCTAACAATCTCCCACTTCCCCTAAAGCCAACTACTCATCAGACGTAGTCCCATTGTTTCGCGATGTTTTTCAAACAACGGTCCAGACAAGGGCTTCGTAAGTGGATCAGCAACGTTGTCCGCAGAGGCGACTCTCTCAACTGCTATGTCACCTCTAGCCACAATATCCCGGATTATGTGGTATTTCCTCAGTATGTGTTTGGATCTTTGGTGAGACCTAGGCTCTTTTGCTTGCGCAACGGCACATGTGTTGTAGCAGTACACCGGGACTGGACCAACTCCATTAGGAATGACGCCCAACTCTTGGACGAAATTCCTTATCCAAACGGCCTCCTTAGCAGCAGCTGATGCTGCAATGTACTCAGCCTCAGTGGTTGAATCCGCGATGGTGTCTTGCTTGGAACTCTTCCAAGAGAAAGCACCACCATTGAGCATGAATACAAATCCAGAGGTTGATTTCGAATCATCCACGTCACACTGGAAGCTAGAGTCAGTGTAGCCTTCCAGTTTCAGTTCACCACCCCCATAGAACATGAACATATTCTTAGTCCTTCGCAAGTACTTAAGAATATCCTTCACGGACTTCCAATGCAATTGGCCGGTGTTGGCCTGGTAGCGGCTCGTGACACTCAGAGCATATGCAACGTTTGGTCTAGTCGAGATCATGCCATACATAATACTACCTATAGCCGAGGCATATGGTACACGTGCCATAATCTCTATCTTCTCGTCAGTCTTTGGACACAAAGACTTAGATAGAGTGACCCCGTGGCACATAGGTAGGTGTCCTCTCTTGGACTCTTCCATAGAGAACCTCTTAAGTATGGTATCGATGTAGGTAGCTTGGGTGAGTCCGAGCATCCGCTTAGATCTATCCCGATAGATCTGTATTACAAGAATATAGGATGCTTCACCTTTAACTACCTTTTTATAGACACATGGCTCCTCGGGATTCTTGATGAAACCAAATTCCTTAATTGTTTCATCGAATCTTAGGTTCCAACTCCACGATGCTTGTTTGAGACCATAGATCGATGTCTGAAGCTTGCATACCTTATGCTCGCTTCCAACAGATGTGAAACCCTCAAGCTGCGTCATGTAGATCTCTTCCTTGATGTTTCCATTAAGGAACGCAGTTTTCACATCCATTTGCCATATCTCATAGTCGTACATGAGGCTATGGCTAACAATATTCTAATTGACTTGAACATTGCGACTGACGAGAAGGTTTCATCATAGTCAACACCTTGCCTTTGAGTGTAACTTTCGCGACCAGTCGTGCCTTGTAGGTCATTACCTTACCGTCATGCCCAAGTTTCCTCTTGTATACCCATTTACACCCAATAGGAACAATTCCTTCGGGAGGGTTAACGAGAGTCCAAACTTGGTTAACATGCATTGAGTCAAACTCAGACTGCATTGCTTCAAGACACAAATTAGAATCAGCATCGGAAATTGCCTCCTTGAAAGTTCTTGGATCAGATCCAAGAACTTGATCACCTTGATCATCTTCAAGGAGAAAACCATATCTCTCAGGAGCTCTAGGAATCCTTTCGAATCTCCTAGGTGCGACTATTTCTGGTACTGGCTCAGTAGGTGCGGGAGATTCACTTGGTACTTCAGTTGGTTCTCGAACCTCTTCGAGTTCTACTATTTTTCCCTTTCTATCAAGTAGAAATTCCCTTTCCATAAAGGTGGCATTCCTAAAAACAAACACTTTTGTTTCGCTCGGATAGTAGAAGTAGTATCCACTGGAATTCTTTGGATACCCAATGAAGTAGCATAATATGGATCTCGTATCCAGCTTATCTCCCACTGTCTGCTTCACGTAAGCAGGACATCCCCAAATCCTCATAAATGAGTACTTGGGTGGTTTGTCCATCCATATCTCATACGGAGTCTTATCCACTGCCTTGGTGTGGACATTGTTCAACAACATTACAGCCGTTTCGAGCGCATAGCCCCAAAACGAGGTAGGAAGTTTGATTTTCTACTTCAGCCTTGAATTCTTTGAACCTTTCAAAGGATTCAGACTTGTACTTCATCAAGTACAAGTACCCGTACCTAGAGTAATCATCGGTAAAGGTGATGAAGTATGTGTAGCCGTATTTAGTACCGATATTAAATGGGCCGCACACATCAGTATGGATCAAATCCAATAGGCCTTGGGCACGTTCACCCTTGCCCTTGAAGGGTTGCTTGGTCATCTTTCCTTTCAGACAGGATTCACAAGTCGGTAGGGAGTTTATGTCTGACAGATCAAACATGTCACTCCTAACTAGCTTGTTCATTCTACTTAGGGAAATGTGATCTAGCCTAGCGTGCCAAAGTTGTGCTGGGTTCAAGTTATCGTGTTTTCGTTTAATCGTTGTTGTGTGTGTTTCGACATCGCGAGTTGGAACGTCTTTTAATCTTAAGGTGTATAGATCGTTTTCGCGTTCCCCAAATCCAATTAAACATTCATTCTTGTAAATATTGCAAATCGAATTAGCAAACATACAAGAATATCCATCTCTATCAAGCATAGGAATAGAAATAATTTTTTTAATTAATTCAGGAACAAATAAAACTTCTCGTAACAACAACTTAAAATTTGAAGACAGAAATAAATTAACATCTCCTACAGCTATAGCAGCAACCCTTGCTCCATTGCCAAGTCTCAAGTGGGTCTCACCGTCTCTAAGACGTCGACTTCTTGTCATCACATGCAAATCATTGCAGATATGAGATCCACATCCGGTATCAAGTACCCAAGAAGTTGAATTTAGAGACATATTTATTTCAATATAGAACATACCTTTTGCAGTTCGCAACTGATCGAGGTACTCCTTGCAGTTCCTCCTCCAATTCCCAACCTTGTGGCAGTGGTGGCAAACGTCCTCGCTCTTGTTTGGCTTAGAAGCCTTTGCCTTCGGCTTCTTGGCAGACTTTTCCTCTTTCGAAGGAGCAGAACGCTTCTTGCTCTTGTGTCTGGGCCCCTTCTTCGTAGAGGAAGAATAACCCAGAAGGAGTACGGGTTTGTCCTTCTTTATAGTCCCTTCAAACACTACAAGCATGTTCACCACCTCTTCAAGAGTGGCTTCCAGCTTGTTCATGTTGAAGTTGACCACAAAGGGGTCAAATGCAGCGGGTAGCGAGAGGAGAAGTACATCCACCGACAGCTCATGTGGAAGCGCGATATCAAGGCCCGACAGCTTTTCAACGAGCCCAGTCATACAAACCCCATGCTCGTGGACCGAAGTCCCATCGCGCATGCGGCTCGTCATCAGCTCCTTGATAGCCGTGAACCTCTCATGTCGAGAGTTCTCCCCGTACAGTTCCTTGAGATGAAAAAATATGGCAGAGGCATACTTTGTCTTCTCAAAGCGCCGTTTCATTTCATTGGACATCGATGCCATCACATAGCACCGAGCTTTAACCTCGTCGTCACGCCATTGGTTAAGCGTAATCAGCTCCTCAGGGCTGATATCGGCAGGGTTTTTCTCCGGAGGACACTTCTCTATCGTATAGAGAAGCTTCTCCGAAACCAATACAAGATTGAGGTTCCGGAGCCAGTCTTGGTAGTTCAGATCGGTGAACCTGTTGCTATCCAGTATAGCAGCGAGTGGGTTTTTCATCGAAACCATTTTTATAGCAGTTATACTGAAAAGAAAACAGACATACATTACTGACTATATAAAAATAAACGCTAAGACATAAAACATGGTCATTTAGTTTTATGAATTACCCTCCCACTATTTTAACGATTTCACCACCCTCTAATGAAATCGAGAAAACAGGTTTCTTTAGTGGGTACACGGAGCCCAATCAAGCGATCATGGACCCGAATAATATCAGCCATCCATGACCCCCAAAAGGTAGTTTCCGATTGCAACCGGTGCAACCTCCATGTATTCACCTCACGTCCAGTAAGGGCCCAATAATATGACGCCGTTTACTATCACGTGTCAAGACCGACCCATCAATGTTGAGTCGTGAAGGACGGTCCCCTTAACGTCCCCAATAATATGAGCCAAAGTTAAAGGGAGTTCCAACCGACTCACAACAATTGTCAATGACGTGGACAGCTTTCCGGCACACATGACCCCCTATGAGCCGGGCCATGTATACGGGTAGCATCGACGTACACCCATTGTTGATGGAAGGTAGGGTTAATCCCAGCCATCGACGCACGAAACAGCAGCCTTCCTCTCGGCCAGTGCGCGTTCAGTCGCGCCTCCACGCTTGCAACGGCCGGCCAAGTCGCGCAACCTCCAGCGCAAGACAACTGGCCATCGCGCGCAGCGGCGCACACCAACGCATCGCCCAGCCTCCGTCCAGCCAACAATTTCGCGCGCAACAGCATCCTCCGGCCGTGCAACATGCGCCGCCCCATCGCGCGACCAGCGCGCTAGCGTGCGCGTTCATGCGCGCGAGAAGATGGGGAGTGGCGCCGCCGCACACGGCGGAGGCCGGCTGTTCGGAAAGTTTTTGATTCAATCTGAAATTTCAAGATATTAGATACAATTATGGCATAATCGTATGATCAGATCCGAAAACACTGGCTCTGATACCACTGTTGGGGATCCGGATCCGCCCCCTGGCGAGGCAGCGGAAGAACATAGGGTATAAGCCGGGAGACGATCAATACGAAAAATTCAATAACAATTATCGATATACATAGGGTGTTCAAAACCACTACCTTGCTGGCACTTGTGCCTGGCTCCAACCGTAGTTACAATAACGTCGGCTCTTCTCGGTAGATTGCGGTAGAAATCGCCAATCCGGTCCACGACCAGAAACGAGACTCCTTCGTCAGCCTGCACTAGAAAGACTGACGAGATCAGCACGAACGGATTCTCCTCGTCGAATTGGTCGGAAACGATTTTCCGGCGACTCGAGGCAGCAGCAGCGCTAGGCGGCGGCGGCGGCGGCGGCGGCGGCCAATGCTTTAGGGTTAGGTTAAGTGTTGTTGCAAGTCTCTAGGTTTAGGCTTAATTAAATAAGCTTAAGTGTTGGACTTGGACCGGCCCAACGGGCCCGGGTCCAACGATGAACATTCAGTTCATCTCCACCACCAAGACTTCATCGTAACTCCGATCGTCGATCAGATCGGACCGATCGATTCAGTTTCCAAAACTGAATTTTATGATCTGAAAAACCATTTTTCAGAACCCCAGTGCAAAATGACCGTTTTGCCCCTCAACGGCGGGAAACCCCGGTTTGACCCCTGTTGACTTTTAGGAAGTCGCACTTCCCGAAATCCTCTTCTCGTGCTCAACACATTGAGCTGAGTATCCGCGTGGGAATCTCGAATCTAGTACTTGTGTGACCCTCAATGGTTCAGGGATACAGCTAGCCGTGGGCCCACAACCATTGTGGCTCCGGAATCACAATTCCGGACTTGCCCATAGGATCATGGTAAAGCGTCTAGCAACATCGCCCCATGATCCCCTAGGTATCACTGATAGTGCCTGAAAGAACCAGTTGGTCGTGGTTAGCGTACGGTACGGTCCTTTCAATCCATATATCCCGATCAGATCAACGACCATTGGTAAATCGAGAGTCGCTATAGATCCGATAGCTATGCATACATCTTGGAGATCAAATAGTGACATCGCGAGTGTAACTAGGTAAACACATTTACCTAAAACACTTCTAGTACTCTGGCCAGAGATTTATACACTATTATCCCCTCAGATAGCATAG
>KV006381.1:141237-152081 GCA_001598015.1 Dorcoceras hygrometricum
CAGCAGGTGCCTTCTTAGTGAGAAACCAGCAGGTGTTTTCTTTGTTAGAAACCAGCAGGTGCTTTCTTTGTTAGAAACCAGCAGGTGCTTTCTTTGTTAGAAACCAGCAGGTGTTTTCTTTGAGAAACCAGCAGGTACCCTTCTCCGTTAGAAACCAGCAGGTACCCTTCTTTGTTAGAATCCAGCAGTGTACTGTTCACTACGACTGGTTTTAGCGTATTTCTTGTGTCTTGCGACTGATTCATATATACCAACAGCTGATTGTTCAACTGTCACTTTCGATGACGTCTGTTTAGTCCTGTTAGCAAACATCCTTACAGCTGAATTTGTTCATTCCCGTTGCGTCGACAGCTGAGTTGACCAACAACTGTTCACTTCTAAAGTACTATTCCTATAGTGTCAGCAGTCACCCGATAACGCTACTATTTCAAAGTCACGTCTGTTTCACTGTTAGTATCCTTGCAGCTGTTTTACGATAACGATATTGTTTCCTTTACCAAGAGCTGATTCCTTTTAGCGATAACGGTGAACAGTAAAGATCTGGTTTGTTTCCTAGTATAGTTCCACTTCGTCGCGTCTGTTTCATTTCAGCGATGAGTTCCGATAGTCGAACCTGATACTCAGCAAAAAGTTTTAAAAGAGATTTTAAAATGAATTTCGAAGCACAAGGAACCCGAAGGTTGTTGATTTCAAAATATGTTTTCAACCAGCTATGAGTTTAAAGGAAAAACGTTTCAATTTAAGGATTTATGGCATAGATGACATACGGTCACCATGGAGGTGAGCAGCTGTCCACATGTCAGTTGCCCCTTCACCACGAGCTAAATGATAAGGCTGATATCAGTACACACTTGATCAGGTGCACACGGACCTAATGTAGAATTTCCAAGCCATAAATCATGAGAAAATAAGAATGGGATGTGGGTCGTCTTCCCCATTTCCAAGTTTAATGAAAGAAAGTTTATGAAGCTGATGAATGACTTCCTTTTTAAACTGTTATGCTAAGTTATGTTATGTTTCATATGTCTGCCTGCATTAAGTAATTTTGTTATCCGCATATTTTACTTGCTGAGCCCCTAGGCTCATTAGCTTTAAAATGGTGCAGGTGGAGCAGAGCTGGGGCAGGCGGGAGGCAGTAGTTGAACCGGCTGTGGTGATTGTGTTTATCTAAGGCCGATGTTTCCGCAGCAGCTGTTGTTGTTTTTGATCTTTTGTTAAGTCTGTATCAGATCCATTACAACAATAGTAAATTCATATAGAATTTCAGAGGTTGTAATATCGCACTTTGCATTTTGACATCTGATAATGAGAAATTGTTTCAGCTGTCTCAGTACTTGGCGCCATTTTGTTGTTTGCGTTTCGAATTTTTATTTTAGTCATAAGGGATACAGCTTATGACATCTTCCATTCAGCCCTTCTATTCTTTTTATTATTCATTCGTGACCCCATGAGGATTGGGACGTCACAGAATCAATTCCAATTGATCTTTCATATGCTGCACAAACTCAGGTGTAGAAAGCTGTCTCTCGCCAACCTCTTCCCAGCAGATTGGTGATCTACACTTTCGACCATATAAAGCTTCAAACGGAGCCATTCCAATAGTCACTTGGTAGCTGTTGTTATAAGAAAACTCAACTAAGGACAAGGCATCCTGCCAGCCACCACTGAAATCCATCACAACTGCACGCAGCATATCTTCTAAAGTCTGAATGGTCCTCTCAGATTGGCCATCTGTCTGTGGGTGATTGGCTGTACTCATAGCCACTCTCAAACCCATCGCTGCTTGCAAACTCTTCCAAAATCGAGAGGTGAATCTCGGATCTCTATCTGATACTATCGAAACAGGTACTCCATGCAATCTAACCACATGGTCGACATACAATTTCGCCATTTTCTTCATCGAGAACCTCACATCATAGGGAATGAAATGGGCTGACTTCGAGAGTCTATCAATCACCACCCAAATCGCATCGCATCCCCTAGTCGATCGAGGCAATTGAGTCACAAAATCCATGGCGATGTGCTCCCAATTCCATTGAGGCACTTCTAAACTCTACAACAATCCACCAGGTCTCATTCTCTCAGCCTTGACCTGCTGGAAATTCAAAAATCGAGCAACAAAAGAAGAAATATAGCTCTTCATGCCTTCCCACCAGTAGTGAGACTTCAGAGCATGGTACATCTTCTTCTCCCCCGGATGCACGCGATAACGTCTGCAATGCGCTTCATTCAGAACAGTCTCTTTCAAATCAATCAAGTTCGAAACCACTAATCTACCACAGAATTTCAGACACCCATCAGAAGCAACAGAGAAATATTCAGACTGACCATTCTGGGCCTTAATCTTCAACTCATGGATATACGGATCAGTCCTCTGTGCCTCTGTGATGTCAATCACAATCTATGGTTCAACCTGAATCGAATAAGCTATGAAATACTGATCACTCGGCTGGAAACGCCAACCAGAAGTACTCAACTGCTCGTGGACTCTCGAGATACTCAAGGATGTTAGCATCGCAGGCTGGGCTTTCCTACTCAAAGCATCGGCTACCAAGTTCATCCGCCCAGGCTGATAGTGTATCTCGCAATCAAAATCCTTAAGCAACTCCATCCAACGACGTTTCCTCATATTCAAATCCGACTGGGTGAAGATATGTTTCAAACTCTTGTGGTCGGTGTACACCACAAACTCCTCACCGTACAGATAATGTTGCCATATCTTCAAAGCAAACACAATCGCAGCCAACTCTGTCATGAACGGGATATCTCGTCTCATGAGTCTTCAACTGTCGAGACGCATATGAAATCACGTACCCATTCTGCATCAAAACACACCCTAAACCACTCAGAGATGCATCGGAGCACACCACAAAACCTCCAGAACCGAAGGCAAGGCCAAAACAGGAGCAGTAGTCAACTTCTCCTTCAGCGTCTGAAAACTCGACTCACACTCATCAGTCCAAACAAACTTCCTATCCTTCTGGGTAAACTGAGTCATCGGCCTGGCTATCGAAGAAAACTTCTCAATGAAACGCCTATAATAGCCAGCCAATCCCAAGAAACTACGGATCTCGGAAACATTCCTAGGTCGCTCCCAGTTAAGAACTGCTTCGAACTTACTAGGATCCACAGAAATCCCTTGCGCTGAAATCACATGACCCAAGAAGAAAACTCTGTCTAGCCAAAATTCACACTTGCTGAACTTGGCATACAATTGTGAGTCTCTCAGTCTCTGCAACACTACCCTCAAGTGCTCTATATGCTCTCTGAAACTCCTCGAATACACCAAGATGTCATCTATGAAGACAACCACAAATTGATCGATGTACTCGATAAAGACGCGATTCATCAAATCCATGAACACAGCAGAAGCATTCGTCAATCCAAACGGCATCACAAGAATCAGCGTCTCTAATCCGCAACTGGTGATAGCCAGAGCGCAAATCAATCTTCGAGTACACGGACGATCCTTGCAACTGATCGAACAAGTCATCAATCCTTGGCAAAGGATACTTGTTCTTCACTGTCGCTTTGTTCAACTGCCGAAAATCAACGCACATCCTCATAGATTCATTTTTCTTCTTCACAAACAGAATCGGAGCTCACCAAGGCGACATACTTGGTCTAATGAAGCCTTTATCAATAAGATCTCTCGACTGATCCTTGAGTTCTTTAAACTCTGCTGGCGCCAATCGATACGGAGCTCTAGAAATCGAGGTTGTACCAGGCACCGACTCAATACTGAAGACGATCTCTCTTCTCGGAGGAAATCCAGGAATCTCGTCTGGAAACACATCTGGGAACTCTCGAGAAATCGGAACATCGCTCAACTGCACTCTCGACTCATGGGAAACGTCTAGGGCATAGATCATAAACCCTGAATTCTCTAGCGACAACAAACTTAACATCTCCATGGATGACACCATAGGAATCTTAGGTCACGAATCAGCACCGTAGAACTCCCATTTCTCTCCAGATCGAGGCCTAAACCTCACCACACCATGGAAACAATCAACGGTCGCTGACTAATCTCGAATTCCTAAAACAATCAGATGGGTCACCAAAACATGTTCATCAAATCTAATCAGACAATCCAACACCACCTCTCGGGACAACAGACTCACACCAGCAGGGGTGGACACGGAGATAACATCCTATAGTGGGGAAGAACTCAACCCATGCTCATACATAAACAACTCAGAAATGAAGGAGTGTGATGCTCCAGTGTCAATCAAAACTCGTGCAGGAAAATCAAAGATAAAGCATGTACCTGCAATAATCCTCTCAGGCATCTCAGTGGCTTGCTCAGTCATCAAGGCGTTCGCACACGGAGATAACATCCTATAGTGGGGAAGAACTCAACCCATGCTCATACATAAACAACTCAGAAATGAAGGAGTGTGATGCTCCAGTGTCAATCAAAACTCGTGCAGGAAAATCAAAGATAAAGCATGTACCTGCAATAATCCTCTCAGGCATCTCAGTGGCTTGCTCAGTCATCAAGGCGTTCGCCTGGGCCTGATGCGGCCCCGGAAACTGAGGTCTCGAGGGTACTCCAAACATATAAGGCTCATGAGGTTGGAATCCTGAACGTTGGGACGGAACAAAATGTTGCTGCCGCTGCGAAGAACCACCAGCGGAACCTTGCTGAGTCTGACTCAAAGACTGCCCTTCCATCAAAGGACACGCTCTAGCAAAATGTCCCGATTGTCCACAGAGATGACAAAGACCTCGAATCCCACGACACTGCAAAGTCTCAGGCTTCCCTCCGCACTATCCACAAAACATACTGCCATAACTAATGCAACCAGAACTCACCAAACCAGAAGAACTCGAATGTGCCTTCTTCTTAAACTGTTTGCCTCGTGGCTTGAACCTCTGACGACTCGATTTCTGCGACCCCTGAGGAGTCTGAAACGATTGCGACACATCTTGCACCGGTTGAAAAGTGCACCCCACTGACGGCTGAACCGGAGCCTGTGCCTCCAACAAACTCTCCTCAATATCTACAGCCCTATCCACGGCCTCAGCATAAGTCGCAGGTGAAACAGACAACACCATCCGCAACAAATCAGGCCTCAAACCCTTCAGAAACTTATTCCTCTTAGTCCTCTCCTGGTTAGCTACATGCGGAACGTACATCAAAAGCGAAGAGAACTGTCTGGCATACTCGGCCACCTTCATATTCCCTTGTTTCAAGTTGTCAAAATACTGCACAGAAGCTCTCCCAAGTAATTATATCCCCACTCTCTCAAGATACGGGAAGTACCTCTCCACCAGCGCTACGCGTTATCTCTCAACTGCAACACCGCTAGCTTCAAAATATTCTCGGGGACGTACTCAAAGGTATCAAACAATTCTTCCATCTGAACTATCCAACCTTCGGCCATCAAACCTCCCTTAGCGCCCGCGAACGTAGGGGGATTCGTCCGCTGAAACCTCGCTAGAACTAACTCCATCTCGCCAATCTGTCTCGTCACATCATCTACTTCTGCCTGTCTCTCTCGATGACGCAAATAAATATTCTGCTGAATGCCCTCATCAATATCCGAGGCCCTCGAATCCTCAGCGGAACATCTAGCAGTCCTACCTCTACCTCTCCTCGACGGCATCTAAACAAATCTCATGGTAAGAACTAACATCAGATAATCACAGAGGCATGTAAAATAATAACATAAGCCACAGAGTCAATCAAAATCAAATCCAAACTGTTCCTAGACTCGAGTGTGTTCAAAGGAAAAATGAGCTTATCCCGGTTTAAGCTCTGATACCAAAAGTGTCACGCCCCGTGCTAATTAACAAGGATTAACAGCCCAATTAAGCACATAAACGCGGAAGCATCAAATAGGGCTAAAAATTTTCTAAATTAAGTTGGGCCTGAACCAAATCATATCTTCAAAATAGTCATAATCAAAATACGAGTTAAATCAAAACTCATACAACAACAGGTAATCACAAATCAAATCAACTACGATCCCCCAAATTCATATAACCTCAGGGCATCCCCTGGATCATTACATAATAATAATAATAACTGGGACTCAAGTAAAAGGGGATCGACCAGCTGGGGCTCCAGTCTGTCCAGCTTGGTTACCTGAAGATCCTGTAATGGGCAACACAGACCCAAACAACACAAAAGCAGGAAAAAGAATACGAGGTCAAGCCTCAGTATGAATGAGCATTAATATAACAGCAAATCATAAACATGCAGTATTCTAAGTCATGAATGCATGCGGCTGTCAAAGAACATCGGTCATCAAGGCCTGCTAATCAGCTGGCAGTAATCTGAATCGAGCCTCTATATCCGCACAGTGTATCAACTTGGGAAATAAACCGTCCGTGATCTTCAGGCCCGCCAGCCATCATAGCTCGGTGGTTTTCAGAAACAACTAATCAGTCTGTCACCACTCCGATGATAGCGTTGTACCTTTCAGGCACGACACATCTGTCTGTCGGTCACAACTTGGCTCTATCTCAGGTTCTCAATCGATCAATGGCTCAATATGTATGCATGAATGCCAAGAAATTCACATCTGATTTCAACATGCATATAATACGTAAACAGAACATATCAATTTATTCAAGCTGTTCACGTAAACACAAAAATCACATAGCAAAGATTTCATGCCTCAAATACTAGCACGCTATGTCAATGCTGTTAACAAAATCTCAACTCGTACCTTCAATTCTCCAATTCTACCTCAACAGATCTTACTCAGGCATGGCATCTTCAATTACTCAAACTGCTTCCTCACTGGTCACGGCACACACAACAGGAGGAATTGTCCAGGAGCTAAATCTGTCAAACCATCTCAATATTCAGCTCAAATCCTAGCTTCTACAACATACTGCCTACTGTCAATAACTCAAATCTGGTTCTATCTATCACAGCAGCTTCTAACAGCTAGAACTAAGCTTAAAACAGCAAGGAACACTTACCCAGAATCTCACACAAAAAGGAGAACGCTCTACTCAACTGTCGCGAAAACACACCAACTCACAGCTTCTTCGCGTTCCCTGTCCAACTTCGAACCGAGCTTCCTAACTGGTATCAATCGAAAGAGCTACTCAAGAAGAGCTCAGCGCCACCAATCTTGTTCCAAACAACGGAGGAAATCAACGACAATCTACCGGAGAGGGGTTCGAATGAACAGTAACTATCGAGGGTTTATTGGAGAAAACGATGAGGAATATCGGGTTCAAAATACGCTAAGTGTTGAGCAGCACTTGGTATATAAATCCTCGAATCACTACTGTTCTAAGCAATTCAGATCTCTACTTAGACTAAGGCAGAAACCCTTTCAAAGCTGACTCCAGCTTCCGCCCTCAACTGGCTATGCTGATATGGTTCAGGTGTCTAAACGAGTTACTAACTCCATAGAAAACGATGTCGCACCAACTAATCAAAACGTGTTGGCGCAGCGGCGGATCCGGATCCCGCTCCCGGGGCGCAGCGGAAGAATTCAAAATTTGCACCGGGAACGGTCAATACATAAAAACAAATGCAATAAAACATACATAGGATGTTTTAGTTGTGGTACCTTGCTGGCGTCTAGGCACCTGGCTCCGACAAGTTTCACAGGAAAACTGGCACTTCAACGATTGGCGGTTGAGTTCTCCGAATCCGGTCCACGACTGGAATCACGGCTCCTTCGTCAGTCTGCACTAGAAGAGGTGACGAATTTATCACGTACGGAATCTCCTCGTCAAGGTGATCGGAACAAGTCCGATCATGGCAAGCAACAGGCGGCGCGCGAGGAGGCGTGCGGCGGCCGAGAGGAAGAAGTGGAGAGGGGCGGCTACTTGGAGTCCAGGGTTTTGTGAAGTGTAAAAGTCACTTTGTAGCCCTAGGTCAAGTAATATATATAGAGGTGGTGCATGGGCTTGAACCAACCCAATGGGGCTGGGTCAGGCCCAGTCCCGTATGAACATTCGGTTCAACCGCATCACCGTGGCTCAATCATAATCCTGATGGACGATCATATCAGACCGATCTACACAGTTTACAAAACTGAGTATTATGATGCGAAAACAATTTTTCAGATCACCTAGTCCAAAATTGCAGTTTAGCCCCTCCAAGTTTCAAGGATAGTCAATGTGACGCCCGAACCCAACGGGGCCACGAGAATTGGGGTAAACAAAAATTTTCGAATAAAAGAAGGACTAAAAGATAATTTGTTATAAGCTGCATTTCTTATAACTCAAAAGAAACGAAACACAAGACAAATCGAAGATTCAGCAGGTACTTAAGATCGCGCGCTACTGCTAAAACATTTGCGGAAAACAGGGTATTTCATATAACTTTGCAATTGCGGTTTACAACAGCTGCTATTCGATGAAAATATACAACCATTGCTACTGATTTAATACAGTACAACCTAATCAAAACAATACAACTTAGACACGGAAAACGTAGGCCTTGGATAAACACAACGCCACCCATCTGCTGATTCAAGTTTCGCCTGCTGTTCCTCCACCAGTTGTCGTACCTGCACCATTTTAAAAGCTAGTGAGCCTAAAGGCTCAGCAAGTAAAATCTGAGTAATAACAATTTCATAAAACTCAGGCAGACATCTGTACAATGCATATGTTAAGGAACTTAAATATACAAAGTCATTTTCGTAAACATTTCAATAAACATTCAATGGCAGAAACAGGGGATGATAGCCCAGCTTCTCATTTCTTTCAATTTCATTTTCAGTTGATCATGGCATATAAGTTCTTTGTGGTCCAATTTGCACTTTGATCAAAATGACTCCCGATATCAGTTTTAGCATATAGCTCATATGAAAGGGCAGTCGACATCTAGACAACTGCTCACCCTTCTCCTTGGTGACCGTAACTATCTATGCCATAATCTAAAACATCTTTCGTTCCTTAACAATCTTTCTTTAAACATTCTTTAAATCTTTGCAAATCATTGGGTTCCATCATTTTAAACAATTGCTTCCCATTTTTAAAACTTTACTGAGTATTGAATTCGACTTTGGAAACATATCGTTAAAACTGGAACTGGTTGTGAGAAAAACCAGTCGAAATGAACAGTACCAGTCGCAAGACTAATACCTGCTGAAATGAAAAGAAATACATCTGCTGGTGAACAGTACCAGTCGCAAGAATAAAATGAAACGATGTCGTTGGGGAAATCAGCAGACGAACACAAATTACCTGCTGATCTTTGTATTAAATAAAACGGTGTCGTTAGGGTGATCAGCAGATGAATCCAAGACTATCTGCTGATCTTTGTATAAAGTGAAACGATGTCGTTAGAACGATCAGCAGACGAAATACAAAACTACCTGCTGATATTTGTATGACTAAATAGAACGACGTCGTTAGCACATCAATCAGTCGCAAGGAATAGTGCTAACACGATTATATGAATGAATAGTACCATTTGGAATGAACAGTACTTTAAAGCAACTGCTGAATTTAAGATCACAATGCAGCTGCTGATTCCTTATCAAAGGAAAGCAACTGCTGATACCAAATTCATACTAATGATTCAACCAGCAACTACCAATTACACAGTTATCAAATTCTAATATTACAGCTATGGCAAGAAGAACTTTCATAACATTTTCTGGAATTGAATTCGAATCCTCAGTACATAAAAACTTCTTAAACTTTCTGAAAAACATACTGGAAGCATTAGAAACATCAAAACATCATTTTCGAACCCATCGTTCCTTCCTTATCATGTATAAATCATTTCAAACATGAACTTCCAATATATCAATAATATACAGGCAAGCAGATCCATTAAAACACAATATATGCTTCAAATGGTGTAGAAAAGATCAGCTTTTACGTGCCTTAATTGAAGCTTTGCAACAACAGCAAATTCCTGCAGAATCCTCCCTTTGAGCAACACACGAACTTTTCTTAAATTCCTTTGAAGAACACTTTAAAACTTTTCTTTGCAAGTGATGAAAATCTTATTTTGAAAACAGGTTTTTATATGAAAGGTATTAGTGGCAAGCTACTTGGGAACTCAAGCATGACACACTTTCAAAATTTAGTAAAATTCCCTTCATATCATTAAATTTGTAAAACACCAAACCTTCTTTTAAAGAAATCATTTTACCTCCTTAAAACATTTTCCAATCGATTTAGAACCAGCTCGTGCATCGCTACTTGGAGTCACCTGCTGGAATCAGCCGCAGCGCAATCTTACCTGCTGATATCAACAATTCAGCAGATACATGATATTTAAAATTGCCAAAATGGCCCATATGATTTATGAAATGCATAAATATGGTCCTAAGGATTTTGGGGCGTTACAACTCTACCCTCCTTATTAAAATTTCGTCCTCGAAATTTACGTACTAAATAAATATGGGTAAAGACATAGCATATCAGCTTCTGTTTCCCATGTTGCTTCTCGCTCCGACTGGTTGGACCATTGTATCTTAACCATAGGAATGCTACGATTTCTTAATCTTCTAACTTCTCGGAGGAGAATTCTTTCTGGTCGCTCTTCGTAACACTGATGACATTTGTGGAGGCAGCGCCAGTCGATAGGAGAGCGTTCCTACCTTCTCAAATATCTCGAAGGGTCCAATATACCTTGGACTCAATTTCCCTTTCTTTCCAAAACGCATAACTCCCTTCATTGGAGCTATTCTCAAAAATACTCGATCACCTATCTCAAAATTCAGCTCCCTTCTTCGATTATCTGCATAACTTTTCTGTCGACTTTGAGTTGTCTTCATTCTTTCTCTTATTTTTCTAACAGCTGCTGCTGTTTGCTCCACTACATCAGGTCCTAAACCAGCTCTTTCACCAACTTCATCCCAGTGAAGTGGCGTTCTACACTCCCTGCCATACAAAGCTTCATATGG
>KV006381.1:156278-168423 GCA_001598015.1 Dorcoceras hygrometricum
TTTTTCGTGTGTTGAACAATTCTGGAGATTCTGTTTCTTTCACGTATTAGAGGTACCTGCTGGTCGACGTGTCAGCTGGTTTTGGTGAATTAGCAGCTGGTCGGTGATGAATCCAGCAGAAGAGCGTTTTAGCGCGAGATTCCTGAAACGCTGTCGTTGCGTGTGTTGTGGTCAGCAGGTGCGATAATCGCGTGTGGGCAAAACGACTGCGTTTAGATTAGTTGGCACGACGTCGTCTTGATGTTTTCTTTTGGTACCAGCTGGTAGATCGCGTGGTTTGGTGTGTTGCTGCTGGATGACCAGCAGTTGGTATTTGGAATCGCGTATCCTAAGCGACGTCGTTTGGATTAGTTGTTGCGACGCCGTTTCATTTAGTTGGAACGCTGCGTTTTGGAATTTCGCGTGCGACCAGCAGCAAGAATCTTTGCTTTTCGTTGACAAAATCAGCAGATGGTTGAGCGACCAGTTGATGGTAGCTTTGCTGATTTGCGCTATGCGACGTCGTTTGGGTTAGTCGCTGCGACGTCGTTTTGGGTTGTGTTTTAAAAGGCGTTCGCTATCGTTGCTGCTGGAGGCAGCAGGTTCGTCGAGAAGAAATGTGTCTGCTGAATTGTTATTCCTGCTAATTTGAGATTTCGTTGTATCTGCTGATTTTGTCGGTGGGTTGTTTTGAAGATTTCAGCAGAGGCGGGATTATATTTAAAGACTTGGTCTTCGTTGTGGATTATCAGTTTCCATACTTAGAAATATTTTCCAGCCTTTCGTTCTCTGTTTTCTCAACCCTCGTTACTGTTCACCGTGAGCTTCTCCGGTAGATTCCCGTCGTCTCCGGCCGTTGTTTTGGACAATTGAGGTAGTGTTGAACTCCTCTCGTGAAGAGATGGACTTGCTGGTTTATGTGTTATGTACTTGCTGATGTTGTTACTGCTTTCGCATATGTTAATATGCTTGTCATTTCCAGTATGTGCATACATATAGTTGCATCTCATTCCAGCTTTATTGCCATAGTTTCGTTGTTCTTGTTTGTTTCCTACCAGGTTGCGAGGGCGAGCGGTAATACCGCACTCTTATCTCCCTGCTGGGATCGTAGCCACCATGCGCCGAGTGGTTAACTACCACAGTTCATGGGCGAGGCAACAGCAGGTCGAGTTGTTTGATGCATCTGGTAATTGGGTGTAGTTTCATGGCGAGTGGCTCACTACCACACTGTGAACTCACCCCGTGGCCACTGTACATTGTCGAGGTTTCTTGGAGCTAAGTTTGTGTTCCTTAGCTCCCTTGTGTGTCAAGTTTCCCCTTTGTTCTTTGGAGTCTCATGCATAGCATCTGCAATTTATTCCTTGCTGTTTATTGCTGTTTTATAGTTGCTCTCCGTACTGGGGTTTGACCCCATGTCCCTCCGGGGCTTGGTTTGTTTCTTTGTTGTATTGTTTTCAGGAAACCCAGGTTCTACAGCTGGTCGTGACCATGCGCCGAGTGGTTATCTCCCAGGAGGTGGCTAGTGTGTCCCAGTAGCATATAGCATATATATATCTATGTATCAGTAGCCAGGGGGATGCCCTGTGCTTTGTTGTTGTACCCGTAGGGGGAGATATGTTATATGTTGAAATTATGTATGCTTTGTTGATGGATGTTTATGATTTGCGAAATTTATTTTAAGTATTGTTGTATTTTAAATTATAGGTTTAAAACCGTCGGGCCTAAAAGCGAAAAATTTTACCCACTTTTTAATAGCTTCCGCATGTGTTTACCTGTTGAGAGCACGAGGCCTGACAGTCCCACTAAATTCCTTAGGCTTCTGGCGCCTAAATTTATCTTGGGGATCATCGTTACTTGGTCCCTTGATGCTGGAAGATTGGCCATTGCCTCTACTGTTATTTTGTTCTACCAGCATTCTTAATAGTTGAGCGATGTTAGCATTGTTATCACTCTCAGTTTCTTCTAGAGGAATACTGCTTCTAGTTCTTCCTCGTCCTCTTCCTGACATTCTATATTCTATAGCCCATAATCCACCATATGCATAAATCAGAACATGCTAAATAATTTTAAAGACAATGCTCTGAAAATAAACTCACAACTTAGAAGAACAGACGATGAACTTTGATCCAGCTGATGGTGCATGTGTTTATCTCAGGAACGTCGCTCTGATACCATTTTGTGACGCCCGAACCCAACGGGGCCACGAGAATTGGGGTAAACAAAAATTTTCGAATAAAAGAAGGACTAAAAGATAATTTGTTATAAGCTGCATTTCTTATAACTCAAAAGAAACGAAACACAAGACAAATCGAAGATTCAGCAGGTACTTAAGATCGTGCGCTACTGCTAAAACATTTGCGGAAAACAGGGTATTTCATATAACTTTGCAATTGCGGTTTACAACAGCTGCTATTCGATGAAAATATACAACCATTGCTAATGATTTAATACAGTACAACCTAATCAAAACAATACAACTTAGACACGGAAAACGTAGGCCTTGGATAAACACAACGCCACCCATCTGCTGATTCAAGTTTCGCCTGCTGTTCCTCCACCAGTTGTCGTACCTGCACCATTTTAAAAGCTAGTGAGCCTAAAGGCTCAGCAAGTAAAATCTGAGTAATAACAATTTCATAAAACGCAGGCAGACATCTGTACAATGCATATGTTAAGGAACTTCAATATACAAAGTCATTTTCGTAAACATTTCAATAAACATTCAATGGCAGAAACAGGGGATGATAGCCCAGCTTCTCATTTCTTTCAATTTCATTTTCAGTTGATCATGGCATATAAGTTCTATGTGGTCCAATTTGCACTTTGATCAAAATGAATCCCGATATCAGTTTTAGCATATAGCTCATATGAAAAGGCAGTCGACATCTAGACAACTGCTCACCCTTCTCCTTGGTGACCTTAACTGTCTATGCCATAATCTAAAACATCTTTGTTCCTTAACAATTCTTTCTTTTAAACTATTCCTGTAAATCATCGAGTTCCATCATTTTAAACATTTGCTTCCCATTTTAAAACTTTACTGAGTATCGAATTCGACTTTGCATATAGCTCATATGAAAGGGCAGTCGACATCTAGACAACTGCTCACCCTTCTCCTTGGTGACCTTAACTGTCTATGCCATAATCTAAAACATCTTTTCGTTCCTTAACAATCTTTCTTTAAACATTTCTGTAAAACATCGGGTTCCATTATTTTAAACATTTGCTTCCCATTTTAAAACTTTACTGAGTATTGAATTCGACTGTGAAAGCATATCGTTAAACTGGAACTGGTTGAAAGAAAACCAGTCGCAAGGAATAGTACCAGTCGCAAGACTAATACCTGCTAAAATGAATAGTACCAGTCGCAACAAATAGAAACCAGGCGCAACAAATAGAAACCAGTCGCAAGTTTCTTTAAAATAAATGTAAAGTGAAACGACGTCGTTAGCGCATAAACCAGTCGCAACTTGAAAAATATGTATTAAATGAAACGATGTCGTTGGAGGGATCAGCAGATGGAATAACAAGACTACCTGCTGATTTTAATATGACTTAAAAGAACGACGTCGTTAGCGCGTCAATCAGTCGCAAGAAATACGCTAATCGATCAGCTGCAAGAAAAAGCGCTAACACGTGTATATAAATAAATAGTACCAGTCGCGAGACTAATACCAGCTGGAATGAACAGTACTTAAAACGAATAGAGCAACTGCTGAATTTAAAATCACAATGCAGCTGCTGATTCCTAATCAAAGGAAAACAACTGCTGACATTAATAAAGAAAGACTCATCTGCTGATGAACAGTGCATCTGTTGAAATTTACAAAGACGCTTGTAACATCTAAACAATGATTTCGCTACCAACCGTCCCTATTAAACCAGACTTTATACTGATTCAACTAGCAACTACTGATTACGAACTCATCAAATTTAGACATTACGACTACCGAAAGAATCATTCATAAACGCTCAAACCATACAGCTGCTGAATCTTAACATGTAGATACAGCTGCTGGATACATAACTTAACAATTGTAATATCAAAACAACAACGATGTTATCAGCTGTTGCCTATCAAATCATACCAATGATTCAACCAGCAACTACCAATTACACAGTTATCAAATTCTAATATTACAGCTATGGCAAGAAGAACTTTCATAACATTTTCTGGAATTGAATTCGAATCCTCAGTACATAAAAACTTCTTAAACTTTCTGAAAAACATACTGGAAGCATTACAAACATCAAAACATCATTTTCGAACCCATCTTTCCTTCCTTATCATGTCTAAATCATTTCAAACATGAACTTCCAATATATCAATAATATACAGGCAAGCAATTGAATTCGAATCCTACGGTACATAAAAACTTCTTAAACTTTCTGAAAAACATACTGGAAGCATTACAAACATCAAAACATCATTTTCGAACCCATCTTTCCTTCCTTATCATGTCTAAATCATTTCAAACATGAACTTCCAATATATCAATAATATACAGGCAAGCAGATCCATTAAAACACAATATATGCTTCAAATGGTGTAGAAAAGATCAGCTTTTACGTGCCTTAATTGAAGCTTTGCAACAACAGCAAATTCCTGCAGAATCCTCCCTTTGAGCAACACACGAACTTTTCTTAAATTCCTTTGAAGAACACTTTAAAACTTTTCTTTGCAAGTGATGAAAATCTTATTTTGAAAACAGGTTTTTATATGAAAGGGATTAGTGGCAAGCTACTTGGGAAATGAAGCATGACACACTTTCAAAATTTAGTAAAATTCCCTTCATATCATTAAATTTGTAAAACACCAAACCTTCTTTTAAAGAAATCATTTTACCTCCTTAAAACATTTTCCAATCGATTTAGAACCAGCTCGTGCATCTCTACTTGGAGTCACCTGCTGGAATCAGCCGCAGCGCAATCTTACCTACTGATATCAACAATTCAGCAGATACATGATATTTAAAATTGCCAAAATGGCGCATATGATTTATGAAATGCATAAATATGGTCCTAAGGATTTTGGCCCGTTACAGTCAAACTAGCCCAAACATTAGGGAAATTGCAATTTGACCCCTGTTGACATTTAGGAACTCGCACATCCTAAATTCCTCCTCCTATGCTCAACATATTGAGCTCAGTTTCCGTGCGGGATCGAGAAGCCAGTACTTGTGTGATCCTTAATGCTTCAGGAAAACAGCTAGCCGTGGGCCCACAACAATTGCGACTCCGAAATCACAATTTCGGACTGACCCATCGGACCAAGGTAAAGCGCCTAGCAACATTTCCCCATCATCCCCTAGGTATCACTGATAGTGCCTGCAAGAACCAGTCGGTCATGGTTAGCGGACAGTACGGTCCTTTCAACACATATATCCCGATCAGATCAACGACCATTGGTAAATCGAGAGTCGCTAGAGATCCAATAACTATGCATACGTCTTGGAGATCAAATAGTGACATCACGTGTGTTACTAGGTAAACCCATTTATCCAAAACACATCTAGTACTCTAAACAGAGATTTATCACACTATTATCTCCTCAGATAGCATAGGATATCCACGCACAAAGGCGAGCGGTGAATCCTCGACAACAAAGCATCGACTCCTACATGCATCGGGACCTCACCCAATCCCACCACCTGATGACCCCAACTGAGTCGGTAAACGGGTCAAAGTGAGGCACCTATCATGTAGTGTCTCAATGACATTTCGAGTAGTGAGGGCTAATCTGTATAACCAAGACCTCGGACTTATCCACTCGACAAATGGTAACCACTTGGAAAGTCCGAACGAGGGTAGTTCGATAGATCACCAGGTCACTATCCATCTACATGCTCAGAACATCACAATGTTCCCTACAATGAAACGTGGTACTTCGCATCGCAGACTCTAGTCTCAAGCTCGGGCGGCCTTATCCTCATTTTGACGGTCCAATCGACTAGGAACGAGTTCAGAATACACAGTGACTGTTAGATGTGTTTCATGAAAGCCATCATATCCACTATCACATCTAACATACACTGTTGTGCATTCTAGGTCTTTATCCAACACAATTGTTAACATTATAACATAATGAAAATAAAGAATGCCATAAAAGAATACGAATTTTATAAATAAAGATCGTTATTCAAAAGAGTCAATAAAACTCACACGCCACAAGTTGGCTAGTTGGGCATCTACTCTAACAATCTCCCACTTGCCCTAAAGACAACTACTCATCAGACGCAGTCCCATTGTTTCGCGATGTTTTTCAAACAACGGTCCTGGCAAGGGATTCGTAAGTGGATCAGCAATGTTGTCTGCAGAGGCGACTCTCTCGACTGCTATGTCACCTCTAGCCACAATATCCCGGATTATGTGATATTTCTTTAGTATATGTTTGGATCTTTGGTGAGACATAGGCTCCTTTGCTTACGCAATGGCACCCGTGTTTTCGCAGTACACCGGGACTGGACCAACTCCTTCAGGGATTACGTCTAAATCTTGGACGAAATTCCTTATCCAAACCGCCTCTTTAGCAGCAGCTAATGCTGCGATGTACTCAGCCTCAGTGGTTGAATCCGTGATGGTGTCTTTCTTGGAACTCTTCCAAGAGACAGCACCACCATTGAGCATGAATACAAATCCAGAGGTAGAATTCGAATCATCCACATCACATTGGAAGCTAGAATCAGTGTAGTCTTCCAATTTCAGTTCACCACCCCCATAGACCATGAACATATTCTTAGTCCTTCGTAAGAACTTAAGAATATCTTTCACAGCCTTCCAATGCATTTGGCCGGGGTTGGCCTGGTAACGTCTCGTGACACTCAGAGCATATGCGACATCCGATCTAGTTGAGATCATGCCATACATAATACTACCTATTGCCGAGGCATATGGCACACGTGTCATACTCTCTATCTCCTCATCAGTCTTTGGACACATAGACTTAGATAAAGTTATCCCGTGGCACATAGGTAGGTTTCCTCTCATGAACTCTTCCATAGAGAATCGCTTAAGTATGGTATCGATTTAGGTAGCTTGGGTGAGTCCGAGCATCCTTTTCGATCTATCTCGAAAGATCTGTATTCCAAGAATATAGGATGCTTCACCCATGTCCTTCATCTAGAATTTACTAGACAACCACACTTTAGTTGACTGTAACATTCCTACATCATTCCCAATGAGTAGAATGTTATCAACATAAAGTACAAGGAATGTCACAGCATTCTTAACTACCTTCTTGTACACACATGGCTCCTCGGGATTCTTGATGAAACAAAATTTCTTAATTGTTTCATCGAATCTCAGGTTCCAACTTCTCGATGCTTGTTTGAGACCGTAGATCGATCTCTGAAGCTTGCATACTTTATGCTCACTTCCTACAGATGTGAAACCCTCAGGCTGCGTCATATAGATCTCTTCCTTAATGTTTCCATTAAGGAACGCAGTTTTCACATCCATTTGCCATATCTCATAGTCCTACCATGCGGCTATGGCTAGTAGGATTCTAATTGACTTGAACATTGCGACTGGTGAAAAGGTTTCATCAAAGTCAACACCTTGCCTTTGAGTGTGACCTTTCGCGACTAGTCGTGCCTTGTATGTCAGTACCTTACCATCAGGCCCAAGTTTTCTCTTGTATATCCATTTACACCCAATAGGAACTATTCCTTCGGGAGGATTAATGTAACGCCCCAAAATCCATAGGGCCACATTTATGCATTTTATTAATCTCATTGGCCAAAATGGCAATTTTAAATGTTATGTATTTGTTGATTTATTGATTTTAGAACATAAGATGCGTTGCGGCTGGTTCCAGCAGATGACTCCCAAGAGTGATGCACGAGCTGGTTTTGAATCGATTGAAAAATATTTTAAGGAGGACAAATGATTTGTTTTGAAAAAGGTTTTGTGTTTTACAAATTAAAATGAGAGGAAGGGAATTTTGCTAAATTTTATAAGTGTGTCATGCTTGATTTCACAAGTAGCATGCCACTAATCCCTTTCATATAAAAACCTGTTTTCAAAGTAAGATCTTTATCATTTTGCAAAGAAAAATCTTGAGGTATTCTTCAAAATATTTCCAGAAGATTTCGTGCGTTGCTTAAAGGGAAGATTTCTGCAGGAATCGATTACTGTTGCAAAGCTTTGTTTAAGGAAAGTAAAAGCTAATTTTGACTCACCATTTGAAGCATATATTGTTGTTTCTGAGTCTTTTTGCTTGTATGTGTAACAGTATGTTAAAGTTCATGTTTTAAATGATTTAGACATGAAAAGGAAGGAAAGATGGGTTCGAAAATAATGTTTTGATGCTTCCAAATGTTTTCCAGAAAGATTATGATGTTTTAAAAGTATTGAGGATTCGAGTTTATTCCCAGAATGTTTATGAATGTTCTTCTTTCAGTAGTTGATATCAGAATTTGATAAATGTGTAATCGGTAGTTGCTAGTTGAACCAGTATGAAGTTTGGTTTGATAGGCAATGGCTGATAGCGTAGTTATTGTTTTGATATTATAATTATCAAGTTTAATTCCAGCAGCTGCATTCCATTGAAATACTTCAGCAGTTGCGTTTTTTTCATAAAATTCAGTAGATGCACTGTTCACCAGCAGATGCATTTCGTTGTAAATTCCAGTAGAGGTACTGTTCATTGCAGCTGGTATTAGTCTTGCGACTGGTACTGTTCATTGTAGCTGGTATTAGTCTTGCGACTGGTACTGTTCATTGTAGCTGGTATTAGTCTTGCGACTGGTACTGTTTGCGACTGGTTTCTCTTGCGACTGGTTTCTCTTGCGACTGGTCTCATTTCAATGTTATGTTTCCTAAAGTCGAATTCGATACTCAGTAAAGTTTTAAAAATGGGAAGCGAGAGTTTTAAATGATGGAACCCGATGATGTTTAAGAAATTCCAAAGAAAGAAAGGATGTTAATGGAACCAAAGTTTATTTTAAGATCATGGCATAGATAGTTGACGGTCACCAAGGAGAAGGGTGAGCAGTTGTCTAGATGACGACTGCCCTTTCATATGAGCTATATGCTAAAACTGATATCGGAAGCCATTTTGATCAAAGTGCAACACGGACCATGAGGAGCTTATATGCCATAAATCTAAACAAAAGATATTGATGATGAGATCTGGGCTATTATGCCCTGTCTCCACGCTTAAAGAAAGAAATGTTTATGAAGCGTTTATTGTTGGGGAACCGTGGCGGATCCGGATCCCGTCTCCCGGCGAGGCAGCGGAAGAACAAAATTAGGCCGAGAACGTTCAATACAATTCAATAATAACACAATATGAACCATTCATAGGGTGTTTAGTCAGTTACCTTGCTGGCGTCTTCGCGCCTGGCTCCGACCAGTTTCACGAGGAAACCGGCACTTCACGGTAGGCGGCGGTAGATTACGTCAATCAGATCCACGACCGGAAGGGAGACTCCTTCGTTAGCCTACACTAGAAGGCCTGACGAGATCAGCGCGGACGGATTCTCCTCGAAAGGTTGGCCGGAACTAATTCCGACGAGGGAGGCGGCGGCGGCGTGGAGGCGACGGCTTTTGGGAGAGGAAGGGGCGGCGCACTTAGGAGATCTAGGGTTAGGGTTGTTTTGTAATTATGATATATGAAGCCCTAGTCTACCTTAAGTAGATTAGTGATGGACTTGGACCGGCCCAACGGGCCCGGGTCCAAATGACGATATACATCACTACGACTTCATTACAACTTCGATCACCGATCAGATCGGAACGATCGACTCAGTTTCAAAAACTGAATATTATGATCTGAAAAACCATTTTTCAGAACCCCAGTGTAAAATGACCGTTTTTCCCCTCAACAGCGGAAATCACGATTTGACCCCTGTTGACTTTCAGGAAGTCGTACTTCCAAAAATTCTCCTCCTATGCTCAACACATTGAGCTCAGTTTCCGTGCGGGAATCTCGAATCCAGTACTTGTGTGACCCTCAATGGTTCTGGGATACAGCTAGCCGTGGGCCCACAACCATTGTGGCTCCGGAATCACAATTCCGGACTTGCCCATCGGATCATGGTAAGAGCGTCTAGCAACATCGCCCCATGATCCCCTAGGTATCACTGATAGTGCCTGCAAGAACAAGTTGGTCATGGTTAGCGTACAGTACGGTCCTTTCAATCCATATATCCCGATCAGATCAACGACCATTGGTAAATCGAGAGTCGTTATAGATCAGATAGCTATGCATACATCTTGGAGATCGAATAGTGACATCGCGAGTGTAACTAGGTAAACCCATTTACCTAAAACATTTCTAGTACTCTGGCCAGAGATTTATACACTATTATCCCCTCAGATAGCATAGGATATCCACGCATGTCTGCGAGCGGTGAATCCTCGACAACGATGCATCGACTCCTACATGCATCGGGATCTCACTCAATCCCGCCGCCTAATGACCCCAAGTGAGTCGGCAAACGAGTCAAAGTGAGACGCCTATCATGTAGAGTCTCAATGACGTTTCGAGTTGTGAGGACTAATCAGTACAACCAAGATCTCGGACTTATCCACTCGACAAATGGTAACCACTTGGAAAGTCCGAATGAGGGTAGTTCGATAGATCACCAGGTCACTATCTATCTGAATGCTCAGAACATCACAATGTTCCCTACCAATGAAACATGGTAATTCGCATCGCAGATACTAGTCTCGAGCTCGGGCGGCCTTATCCTCATTTTGACGGCCCAATCGACTAGGAACTAATTCAGAATACACAGTGACTATTAGATGTGTTCCATGATAGCCGTCATACCCACTATCACATCTAACATACACTATAGTGCATTCTAGGTCTTTAGTCAACGCAATTGTAATCATCATACAACACAATGAAAGTAAAGAATGCCATAAATAAAATGCAAATATCATATATAAAGATTGTCTTATACAAGAGTCTATGAACCCACACGCCAAAAGTTGGTTAGTTGGGCATCTACTCTAACAATCTCCCACTTGCCCTAAAGTCAACTAGTCATCAGACGCAGTCCCATTGTTTTGCGATGTTTTTCAAACAAGGGTCCTGGCAAGGGCTTCGTAAGTGGATCAGCAACGTTGTCTGCAGAGGCGACTCTCTCAACTGCTATGTCACCTCTAGCCACAATATCCCGGATTATGTGGTATTTCCTCAGTATATGTTTGGATCTTTGGTGAGACCTAGGCTCCTTTGCTTGCGCAACGGCACCCGTGTTGTCGCAGTACACCGGGACTGGACCAACTCCATTAGGAATTACGCCCAACTCTTGGACGAAATTCCTTATCCAAACCGCCTCCTTAGCAGCAGCTGATGCTGCGATGTACTCAGCCTCAGTGGTTGAATCCGCGATGGTGTCTTACTTGGAACTCTTCCAAGAGACAGCACCACCATTGAGCATGAATACAAATTCAGAGGTTGACTTCGAATCATCCACGTCACACAGGAAGCTAGAATCAGTGTAGCCTTCCAGTTTCAGATCACCACCCCGATAGACCATGAACATATTCTTAGTCCTTCGCAAGTACTTAAGAATATCCTTCACAGCCTTCCAATGCAATTGGCCGAGGTTGTCCTGGTAGCGGCTCGTGACACTCAGAGCATATGCGACATCCGGTCTAGTCGAGATCATGCCATACATAATACTACCTATTGCCGAGGCATATGGCACACGTGTCATACTCTCTTTCTCCTCATCAGTCTTCGGACACGTAGACTTAGATAGAGTGACCCCGTGGCACATAGGTAGGTGTCCTCTCTTGGACTCTTCCATAGAGAACCTCTTAAGTATGGTATCGATGTAGGTAGCTTGGGTGAGTCCAAGCATCCGTTTCGACCTATCCCGATAGATCTGTATTCAAAGAATATAGGATGCTTCACCCATGTCCTTCATTGAAAATCTACTAGACAACCAGACTTAGTTGACTGCAGCATTCCTACATCATTCCCAATGAGTAGAATGTCATCAACATAAAGTACAAGGAATGTCACAGCGCTTTTAACTACCTTCTTATACACACATGGCTCCTCGGGATTCTTGATGAAACCAAATTCCTTAATTGTTTCATCGAATCTCAGGTTCCAACTTCGCGATGCTTGTTTGAGACCGTAGATCGATCTCTGAAGCTTCCATACATTATGCTCGCTTCCAACAGATGTGAAACCCTCAGG
>KV006381.1:171499-187191 GCA_001598015.1 Dorcoceras hygrometricum
AAAGTTGTGCTCAAGTTATCGTGTTTCCTTTTAATCGTTGTTGTGTGTGCTTCGACATCGCGAGTTGGAACGTCTTTTAATTTAATCTTGTTTGGTTTGGAAGCCTTTGCCTTTGGCTTCTTGGGGGGCTTTTCCTCCTTCGCAGGGGCATAACGCTTCTTTCCCTTGCGTCTGGGCCCCTTCTTCGCAGAGGAAGAAGAGCCCATGAGGAGTACGGGCTTGTCCTTCTTTATGGTTCCTTCGAACACTACAAGCATGTTAACCACCTCTTCAAGGGTGGCTGCCAGCTTGTTCATGTTGAAGTTGACCACAAAAGGGGTCGAATGCAGCAGGCAGTGAGAGGAGAAGCACATCCACAGACAGCTCGTGTGGAAGTGTGATATCAAGGCCCGACAGCTTTTCAACGAGCCCAATCATACGAACCCCATGCTCGCGGACCGAAGTCCCATCGCGCATGCGGCTCGTCATAAGCTCCTTGACAGCCGTGAACCTCTCATGTCGAGAGATCTCCCTGTACAGTTCTTTGAGACGAAAAAGTATGTCAGCAGCATACTTTGTCTTCTCGAAGCGCCGTTGCATTTCATTGGACATCGACCCCATCACATAGCATCGAGCTTTAACCTCGTCGTTCCACCATTGTTTAAGCGTTACCAGCTCCTCAGGGCTGATATCGGCAGGGGCTTTCTTCGGAGGGCACTTATCTATCGTATAAAGAAGTTTCTCCGAAGCCAACACAAGGTTGAGGTTGCGGAGCCAGTCTTGGTAGTTCAGACCGGTGAACTTGTTGCTATCCAGTATAGCAGCGAGTGGGTTTTTGAACGAAGACATTATAAATGCAGTTATACTGAAAAGAAAACAGACAATCATCACTAACTATATAAAATAATCGCTAAGACATAAAACAAGGTCGTTAAGTTTTATGAATTACCCTCCCACTATTTTAATTATTTCACCACCCTCTAATGAAATCGAGAAAGCAAGTTTCTTTAGTGGGTACACGGAGCCCAATCAAGCGATCATGGACCCGAATAATATCAGCCATCCATAACGCCCAAAAGTTAGTTTCCGATTGCAACCGATGCAACCTCCATGTATTCACCTCACGTCCAGTAAGGGCCCAATAATATGACGCCGTTTACTATCACGTGTCAAGATGACCCATCAATGTTGAGTCGTGAAGGACGGTCCCCTTAACGTCCCCAATAATATGAGCCAACGTTAAAGGGAGTTCCAACCGACTCACAACAATTGTCAATGGCGTGGACAGCTTTCCGACATACATGACCCCCTCAATAATATGAGCCGGGCCATGTATACGGGTAGCATCAGCGTACACCCATTGTTGATGGAAGGTAGGGAAATTTAAACAAATTTAAATTCCCTTTAGTTTATCGAATAAACATTTATCTTGATATTAATTTTAAATCATATTTAAAACGAGGGATTTTATTTTTGAAAATTTGGTCTCATGTAGTTATTTTAAATCAAATTTAAAACATGCAACATGCGGATTCAACTAACTATATATCACATATATATAAAGAAACATTGGGATGATCGATCGCGAGAGCTATGCGGTCCGTGGTTGCCAGTCACGGACCTCATTGTCCACCGTCTTCGGATGTCCTCCGTCTAAATCTAGTAATTTACATTTAAATATACCATGACATATAAGGGATACATTTTTCAAGGGGTGGGAACGGGCCACAAACAGGCCCACTTAAAATGATAATCAATAATATTTACAAACCGAAATCATAAAAACCTATCGCATACACCTAACAAATTTGGCACGGCTCTCGATCATCCCAATCATGCAGATAATCTAATTAACATGCAAAAATTAAATAATCAAATTATTTATCGCAAAATCATATTTTAATCATAAAATCGCATATTATAATAAAATCGCATTTTGTCGATAGAATCAAATTTTAATCAATATAATCATATTTTAATTATAAAATCATATTTTACAATTAAAATCGCATTTTACTATTTTAATTGCATAATATTGGGCCAAAAACAATTTTGGGCCCAAAATTCTCAAAATTTCAAAATCGACAAAACGGGCCCGATATCGAATATCGGCCCGAAAACTTCACGGGCTGCCCGGGACAGGCCCGAACTAAAACCTAGAAAACAAAACAGCCGTCACGACATCGCCGGAGCATCGCCGGACGGCGGCGGCTGCCGCCACCACGTAGCGTGCGGCGCTCGGCCGCACGCTCGCCGCTTCGCGTGCGGCGCATGGCGCACGATGCGCCAACCAGTGGCGCATCCGGTGGGCGACAGATCGCGCAACAATTGCGCCCTCGACTTGCAGCAGCGGCCGGCCTCCATGCAAGAAGGAGCAGCAACTGGTCAGCGCAACACCGCGCAACACTTGCGCAAAGTAGCAGCAACTTCGGCCGGCCATTGCGCGTCCAACGCGCGGCCGCTTGCGCACAAGCGCGGCGGCGCCGTGGCCTTTTCCAAAATCTTATTTGATTCAATTTGAAATTCGAAATCTTAGATACAATTATGGCAACAATTGTATTGATAGATCCGAGCCATAGCTCTGATACCACTGTTGGGGAATCGTGGCGGATCTGGATCCCGTCTCCCGGCGAGGCAGCGGAAGAACAAAATTAGGCCGAGAAACGTTCAATAAAATTCAATAATAACACAATATGAACCATTCATAAGGTGTTTAGTCAGTTACCTTGCTGGCGTTTTGGCGCCTGGCTCAGACCAGTTTCACGAGGAAACCGGCACTTCACGGTAGGCGGCGGTAGATTACGTCAATCAGGTCCACGACCGGAAGGGAGACTCCTTCGTCAGCCTGCACTAGAAGGCCTGACGAGATCAGCACGGATGGATTCTCCTCGAAAGGTTGGCCGGAACAAATTCCGGCGAGGGCGGCGGCGGCGGCGTCGAGGCGGTGGCCGGCGGCGGCTTTTGGGAGAGGAAGGGGCGGCGCACTTAGGAGATCTAGGGTTAGGGTTGTTGTGTAATTATGAGTTATGAAGCCCTAGTCTACCTTAAGTAGATTAGTGATGGACTTGGACCGGCCCAACGGGCCCGGGTCCAAATGACGATATCCAACAATGCGATTTCATTACAACTCCGATCTCCGATCAGATCGGACCGATCGACTCAGTTTCCAAAACTGAATATTATGATCTGAAAAACCATTTTTCAGAACCGCAGTGCAAAATGACCGTTTTGCCCCTCAACATCGGCAAATCACGATTTGACCTCTGTTGACCTTTTAGGAAGTCGCACTCCCAAAATCCTCTTCGTATGCTCAACACATTGAGCTCAGTTTCCATGCGGGAATCTAGAATCCAGTACTTGTGTGACCCTCAATGGTTCAGGGATACAGCTAGCCGTGGGCCCACAACCATTGTGGCTCCGGAATCACAATTCCGGACTTGCCCATCGGATCATGGTAAGAGCGTCTAGCAACATCGCCCCATGATCCCCTAGGTATCACTGATAGTGCCTGCAAGAACCAGTTGGTCGTGGTTAGCGTACAGTATGGTCCTTTCAATCCATATATCCCGATTAGATCAACGACCATTGGTATATCGAGAATCGTTATAGATCCGATAGCTATGCATATATCTTGGAGATCGAATAGTGACATCACGAGTGTAACTAGGTAAACCCATTTACCTAAAACACTTCTAGTACTCTGGCCAGAGATTTATACACTATTATACCCTCAGATAGCATAGGATATCCACGCATGTCTGCGAGCGGTGAATCCTCGACAACGATGCATCGACTCCTACATGCATCGGGATCTCACCCAATCCCGCCGCCTAATGACCCCAAGTGAGTCGGAAAACGAGTCAAAGTGAGACGCCTATCATGTAGAGTCTCAATGACGTTTCGAGTTGTGGGGACTAATCAGTACAACCAAGACCTCGGACTTATCCACTCGATAAATGGTAACCACTTGAAAAGTCCGAACGAGGGTAGTTCGATAGATCACCAGGTCACTATCTATCTGCATGCTCAGAACATCACAATGTTCCCTACCAATGAAACATGGTACTTCGCATCGCATATACTAGTGTCGAGCTCGGGCGGCCTTATCCTCATTTTGACGGCCCAATCGACTAGGAACTAATTCAGAATACACAGTGACTATTAGATGTGTTTCATGATATCCGTCATACCCACTATCACATCTAACATACACTATAGTGCATTCTAGGTCTTTACTCAACGCAATTGTTAATCATCATACAACACAATGAAAGTAAAGAATGCTATAAATAAAATGCAAATATCATATATTGTTACTGTTTTGATTAATAACTATTTTATTAAATCAGTTGCAACGGTTGTATATTTATATAGAATAGCAGCTGTTGTAAATCGCAATTGCAATTATCAATGAAAACTATTTTCCGCAAATGTCTTCAGTAGTTGGCACGCAAATAAGTATCTGCTAGTCTTTGAGTTGTCTAGTGTTTCGATTTCTTTTAAGTTATAAGAAATACAGCTTACAACAAATTATCCTTTAGCCTTATTTTATTTCGAAAATTTCGATTTACCCCAAGTCTCGTGGCCCTGTTGGGTTCGGGTGCTACAACATGGTATCAGAGCAACGTTCCTGAGATAAACACACGCACCATCAGCTGGATCAAAGTTCATCGTCTGTTATTCTAAGTTGTGAGTTTATTTTCAGAGCATTGTCTTTTAAATTATTTAGCATGTTCTGATATATGTATGTGGTGGATTACGGGCTATAGAATATAGAATGGCAGGAAGAGGAAGAACTAGACGAAGTATTCCTTTAGAAGAAACTGATAGTGATAATAATGCTAATATCACACAACTGTTATGACTACTGGTAGAACAAAATAATAGAGGCAATGGCCAATCTTCCAGCAGCAGGGGACCTAGTAATGACGATCCCCAAGAGAAGTTCAGACGACAGAAACCCAAGGAATTTAGTGGTACTACTGATCCACTAGTTGCAGAGAGCTGGATTAAATCCATGGAGGTTATCTTCGAGTATCTCCAAATGTCTGATTTGGATAGACCAAGATGCGCTATCTACATTTTGAGGGAAGATGCGATGATTTGGTGGGAAGGAGCCAAGTTGTCTGTGGATCTGCTGAATCTCACATGGGCAGATTTCAAACAAGTATTCTATGAACAATACTTCACGGCTGGAGGTCTGAATTGAAGAGAGAATTTTTGACCCTCAAACAAGGGAGTTTAACCGTACAGGAATATGTGCGGAAGTTTGAAAGAGGGTGCTATTTTGTGCCACTGATAGGAAGTGACCCAGAAGAGAAATTGAGTTACTTTGTAGAAGGATTAAAGCCGATGTTCAAAATGAATGTTAGGATATCTGTGCCAAAAACCTATAGAGAAGCAGTGGATAGAGCCCTGCAGATTGAAAGAGATTGGAAAGATGTTGATGAGGAAAGGCAGCAGAAGCGACAAGCCTTTCAGCAGAAGGACCAGAGGCCGTTCAAGAAGCAGAACAAGAACCAGAAGAGGCCTCAGGAGCAAAAGCCTCTATTGATCCAACCTATTAGCTCTGTTCCTGCTGGTAATAATAGAACAGAATGTCCTAAGTGCCATAAGAATCATCTGGGTCAATGCAGACTTGGACAAAACGTCTGCTATAAATGTGGAATGCCCGGACATATTTTGAAAAATTGTCCAAAGCTCAAGCAACTGGTGACCAGCAGAGCCTTTGTTATGACAGCTGAACAAGCCCAACCAGACTCGATAGTAGTCACAGGTGAAATTTCGATAGCTGGATTTTCTTCTCTGGCTTTGATAGATTCAGGAGCTATGCATTCATTTATTGCTGCTGAGTTTGTTAAGAAACTGCCTATCCAGCCGGAGCAAGTAATGATAGGTTATTGTGTGTCGGTACCATCAGGGGAGAAGCTGGTATCGCACGAACTGTTTAGGAGTTTAGAACACAAACTTCAAGGACATAAGATTACTGTTGATTTGATTGTGTTGTCGATGCCAGAATTTTATATTATTTTGGGAATAGATTGGATAACTAAGTATGGGGTAGTAATTGACTTTAAACTACGAACAGTAGCTTTCAACCAACCAGGAAAAGAGTCATTCCAATTTTTGGCCAAACATGTTAGTAAAGTCCCTTCAATTTTATCATATTTTGTAGCGGCTGATAGACCCCAGCTGCCAGACGTGGAGATAGTAAATGTGTTTCCTGAGGTTTTTCCCAAAGATATCCAGGGATTACCACCGGACAGGGAGTTAGATTTTTCAATTGATCTAATTCCAGGAGATGCTCCAGTATCTATAACACCATATCGATTAGCTCCATCAGAAATGAAAGAACTAAAAGAAAAGATACAAGATCTATTGGAGAAGGGGTTTATTAGACCAAGTACTTCCCCCTAGGGAGCCCCTGTTTTATTTGTTAAGAAAAAGGATGGGAGTATGAGGTTATGTATAGATTACCGGGAGTTGAACAAATTAACGATTAAGAATAAGTATCCATTACCCAGGATAGAAGATCTGTTCGACCAGTTGACAGGATCAGTAGTATTTTCTAAGATCGACTTGAGCTCGGGATACCACCAACTGAAAATTAAGGCATATGATGTGTATAAAACAGCCTTTAGAACTAGGTATGGCCATTATGAATTCCTAGTTATGCCCTTTGGACTTACGAATGCTCCATCAGCTTTTATGGATTTAATGAATAGGATCTTTCAACCATTTCTGCACCAGTTTGTAGTAGTCTTTATTGATGATATCTTAGTGTATTCTAAGACCAGGCGTGAGCACGTTCAACATTTAAGAATCGTTCTCTAGATTTTGAAAGATAAGCAGTTGTTTGCTAAATTTAGCAAATGTGACTTCTGGATGGAGAAAGTATCATTCTTAGGCCATATAATTTCTAAGGATGGAATAGAAGTTGACCCAGCCAAGGTAGAAGCTGTTCGCGACTGGCCAGCACCAAAGAATGTTTCAGAAATAAGGAGTTTCTTGGGTTTAGCTGGATACTATAGGCGATTCATCCAAGGATTCTCTAATACTACTGTTCCCCTTACTTCGTTAATAAAAAAATTAGGTGAACTATAACTGGACAGTTGAATGCCAAAATAGTTTTGACAAATTGAAGCAAGCATTGATTGAAGCACCTATATTGATAATGCCAACTGATGAAGGAAAATTTGTAATTTACACCGATGCATCAAAGATGGGACTAGGAGCTGTGTTGATGCAGGATCGTAAAGTCATATCATACGCATCTAGACAGCTGAAGGATCACGAGAAGAATTACCCAACGCATGACTTAGAACTGGAAGCTGTTGTCTTTGCCCTTAATATATGGAAGCATTATCTATATGGGGAGAAGTGTGAGATATTCACAGATCACAAAAGTTTGAAATACTTCTTTACCCAGAAATAATTGAATATGAGGCAGAGGCGATGGTTGGAGCTGGTTAAAGATTACGATTGTACTATCAGTTATCACCCAGGAAAAGAAAACGTGGTAGCTGATGCTCTAAGTAGGAAATCAGTAGGACTTGCGCAGCTGATTGTCCAGAAGCCGTTGGAAGCTGATATTGAAAGATTTGGACTCGAGATAGTGTCCAGCAGCAGTAGTAATATGATTTTAGCAGACCTCTCAGTAAAATCAAATTTGTTAGACCAAATTCGAGAAGGTCAGCTGCAAGATGAACAATTGAAGAAATGGGTTAAACAAGATAAAGAAAGAGGCAGTAGTCTCTATTTTTCAGAAGATGGAATTGTTAGGTATTTGGGCAGAATCTGGGTACCTCAAGTAGATGATTTAAGAGCTGAACTTTTGAAAGAAGCTCATACAGCGCCATATTCAGTACATCCAGGAAGTACGAAAATGTACAAGGACCTCCAGCAGTTGTATTGGTGGCCAGGAATGAAAAGGGATGTTGCTAGATTTGTAGCTGAACGCAGAATTGTATGTTAAGGAAATAGTGAGGGTACATGGAGTTCCAGTTTCCATTGTATCAGACAGAGATCCTAAATTTACGTCAGCTTTTTGGAAAAGTTTGCATAAAGCTATGGGTACAAAGTTGACGTTCAGCACTGCGTTTCACCCCCAGACTGATGGACAATCAGAAAGGATGATCCAGATTTTAGAAGACTTGCATCAAAGCTTGTATTGTGGATTTTTCAGAAATTTGGGATTCGAGATTGCCGCTGGTAGAATTTGCCTACAATAACAGTTTGCAAGATTCGATTCACATGGCTCCATATGAAGCTCTGTATGGTCAAAAGTGTAGAACACCACTTCACTGGGATGAAGTTGGTGAAAGAGCTGGTTTAGGACCAGACGTAGTAGAGCAAACAGCAGCAACTGTTAGAAAAATAAGAGAAAGAATGAAAGCTGCTCAAAGACGACAGAAAAGTTACGCAGATAATCGAAGAAGGAACTGAATTTTGAGATAGGTGATCACGTATTTTTGAGAATAGCTCCAATGAAAAGAGTTATGTGTTTTGGAAAGAAAGGAAAATTGAGTCCAAGATATATTGGACCATATGAAATTTTGGAGAAGATAGGGACGTTAGCCTATCGGTTAGCACTACCACCGCAGCTGGCAGCAGTACACAATGTTTTCCATGTATCATCTTTGAGGAAATATGTTCCCAACCCTTCGCATGTGCTGAGTCATGAGCCAATCCAATTAGCACCAGATTTAAGTTATGAAGAAAGACCAGAAAGAATTCTCCTCCGAGAAATTAGAAGATTAAGAAATCGTAGTATTCCTATGGTTAAGATACAATGGTCTAATCAGTAGGAGTGAGAAGCAACATGGGAAACAGAAGTTGATATGCTTTCCCTTTACACATATTTATTTGGTACGTTAATTTCGAGGACGAAATTTCAATAAGGAGGGTAGAGTTGTAACGCCCCAAAATCCATAGGGCCACATTTATGCATTTTATTAATCTCATGGGCCAAAATGGCAATTTTAAATGTTATGTATATATTTATTGATTTTAGAACATAAGATGCGTTGCGGCTGGTTCTAGCAGATGACTCCCAAGAGTGATGCACGATCTGGTTTTGAATCGATTGAAAAATATTTTAAGGATGACAAATGATTTCTTTTGAAAAAGGTTTGGTGTTTTACAAATTAAAATGAGAGGAAGGGAATTTTGCTAAATTTTATAAGTGTGTCATTCTTGATTTCACAAGTAGCATGCCACTAATCCCGTTCATATAAAAACTTATTTTCAAAGTAAGATCTTTATCATTTTGCAAAGAAGAATCTTGAGGTATTCTTCAAAATATTTCCAGAAGAGTTCGTGCGTTGCTTAAAGAGAAGATTTCTTCAGGAATCGGTTGCTGTTGCAAAGCTTTGTTTAAGGCAAGTAAAAGCTAATTTTGACTCACCATTTGAAGCATATATTGTTGTTTCTGAGTCGTTTTGCTTGTATGTGTAACAGTATGTTTAAAGTTCATGTTTTAAATGATTTAGACATGAAAAGGAAGAAAAGATGGGTTCGAAAATAATGTTTTGATGCTTCCAAATGTTTTCCAGAAAGATTATGATGTTTTAAAAGTACTGAGGATTCGAGTTTATTCCTAGAATGTTTATGAATGTTCTTCTTTCAGTAGTTGTAATATCAGAATTTGATAAATGTGTAATCGGTAGTTGCTAGTTGAACCAGTATGAAGTCTGGTTTGATAGGCAACGGCTGATAGCGTAGTTGTTGTTTTGATATTATAATTATCAAGTTTAATTCCAACAGCTGCATTCCATTGTAATACTTCAGCAGTTGCGTTATTTTCATAAAATCCAGTAGATGCACTGTTCACCAGCAGATGCATTTCGTTGTTAAATTCCAGTTGAGGTACTGTTCATTGCAGCTGGTATTAGTCTTTCGACTGGTACTATTCATTACAGCTGGTATTAGTCTTTCGACTGGTACTATTCACCGCGTCTGGATTTTTATTCCTTGCGGCTGTTTATTATGCCAACGACATCGTTTTATACCTATTCCTTGCGTCAGGTTTTATATGTTAGCGCTTTTCTTGCGACTGGTTGTTTACCGCTTTCCTTGCAGCTGGTTGACGTGCTAACGACGCCGTTTTATTAAATACGTTTGTTTTAAATGAAAAGACCTTGCAGCTGGTTCCTATCTTACAGCTGGTTCCTATTCATTGCGACTGGTTTCTCTTGCCGACTGGTCTTATTTCAATGTTATGTTTCCTAAAGTCGAATTCGATACTCAGTAAAGTTTTAAAAATGGGAAGCGAGAGTTTTAAATGATGGAACCCGATGATATTTTAGAAATTCCAAAGAAAGAAAGGATGTTAATGGACCCAATGTTTATTTTAAGATTATGGCATAGATAGTTGACGGTCACCAAGGATAAGGGTGAGCAGTTGTCTAGATGTCGACTGCCCTTTCATATGAGCTATATGCTAAAACTGATATCGGAAGTCATTTTGATCAAAGTGCAACACGGACCATGAGGAGCTTATATGCCATAAATCTAAACAAAAGATATTGATGATGAGATCTGTGCTATTATCTCCTATCTCCACGCTTAAAGAAAGAAATGTTTATGAAGCGTTTATGTATTGATCAGATGTCTACCTGCGTATTTAAACTTGTTATTATTCAGGTTTTACTTGCTGAGCCTTTAGGCTCACTAGCTTTTAAAATGGTGCAGGTGCGACAGCTAGAGAACGAATAGAAGGTGAAATTTGAAATCAGTTGCTGGGTGGTGTGTGTTTGTCAAAGGCCAGCGTTTTTCGTGTCATGGTTGATGATTATTTTGGTTAGAATGTACTGTATTAGATCAGTGGCAACGGTTGTATATTTACATAGAATAGCAGCTGTTGTAAATCGCAATTGCAATTATCAATGAAAACTGTTTTCCGCAAATGTCTTCAGTAGTTAGCACGCAAATAAGTATCTGCTAGTCTTTGAGTTATCTTGTGTTTCGATTTATTTTAAGTTATAAGAAATACAGCTTATAACAAATTATCCTTTAGCCTTCTTTTATTTCGAAAATTTTTATTTACCCCAATTCGTGATTCCCGTGGGTTTGGGCGTCACAATTAATAAGAGTCCAAACTTGGTTTGAATGCATTGAGTCAATCTCAGACTGCATTGCTTCAAGACACAAATTAAAATCAGCATCGGAAATTGCCTCCTTGAATGTTCTTGGATCACATCCAATAACTTGATCACTTTGATCATCTTCAAGGAGGAAACCATATCTATCAGGAGCCCTAGGAATCCTTTCAGATCTCCTAGGTGCGACCATTTCTGGTATTGGCTCTTGAGGTGCGAGAGATTCACTTGGTACTTCAGATAGTTCTCGAACTTCTTCGAGTTCTACAATCTTGCCTTTCTATCAAGTAGAAACTCCCTTCCAGAAAGGTGGCATTTCTGCAAACAAACACTTTTGTTTTATTGAGATAGTAGAAGTAGTATCCAATGGAATTCTTTGGATACCCAATGAAGTAACATAAGATGGATCTATTATCCAGCTTATCTCCCACTGTCTGCTTCACGTAAGCAGGACATCCCCAAATCCTCAAGTATGAGTATTTGGGCGGCTTGCCCATCCATATCTCATATGGAGTCTTATCCACCGCCTTGGTGTGGACATTGTTCAACAACATTATCGCCGTTTCGAGCGCATACCCCAAACGACGTAGGAAGCTTAGTGAAACTCATCATGGATCGAACCATGTCCATCAAGGTTCGATTACGACGCTCCGCTACACCATTGAGTTGTGGTGTGGCCGGAGGGGTCCACTTTGAGAGAATCCCATTCTCTTTAAGATAGTCTTGAAATTCAGCATTCAAGTATTCTCCACCTCGATCGGATCGAAGTGCTTTAATACTTTTCCCTAACTGATTTTCTATTTCAGCCTTGAATTCTTTGAACAAAGGATTAAGACTTGTGCTACATTAAATACAAGTACCCATACCTATATTGATTGTAACGCCCAAAAATCCATAGGACCACATTTATGCATTTTATTAATTTCATGGGACAAATTGGCAATTTTAAATGTTATGTATTTGCTGATGTATTGATTTCAGAACATAAGATGCGTTGCGGCTGATTCCAGCAGTTGACACCCAAAAGTGATGCACGAACTGGTTTTAAATTGATTTAATAATATTTTTTTAAGAAGGACAAATGAATTCTTTTGAAAAAGGTTTGGTGTTTTACAAATTAAAATGATATGAAAGGAATTTTTCTAAATTCTCTAAGTGTGTCATGCTTGATTTCACAAGTAGATTTCCACTAATCCCTTTCATATAAAAACCTGTTTTCAAAGTAAGACTCTTATCATTTGCAAAGAAAAGACTTAAAGTGTTCTTCAAAATTTTTCCAGAAGAGTTCGTGCGTTACTCAAAGAGAAGATATCTGCAGGAATTGGTTGCTGTCGCAAAGCTTTGTTTAAGGCAAGTAAAAGCTGATCCTTTGCTACACCATTTGAAGCATATATTGTTGTTTTTATGGATCTGCTTGCCTGCATGTTTAAAATATGTTGAGGTTATTGTTTAAAATGATTTTATGCATGTTCAAGGGAAGAAGATGGGTTCGAAAATGATGTTTTGATGTTTATGATGCTTCCAAAATGTTTTCCAGAAATTTATGATGTTTTAAAGTGATGAGGATTTGAGTTTATTCCGAGAATGTTTATGAATGTTCTTCAATTTAGTAGTTGTAATATCAGAATTTGATAACGGGGTAATCGGTAGTTTCTAGTCGAATCATTATGAAGTTTGGTTTGATAGGCAACGGCAGATTGCATAGTTGTTGTTTTGATGTTATAATATAAAGTGATGGATCTGTTTTGACAGATCCTAATTAAGTTTTGAATTACACAAAACCTGTTATTGTGTTTCTAACAATTCCACTTGAGTGTACAGATTCTAGCTATCGAAGAAGATGATGAACAGTCGAAGAATCTGTCCAGCCGATGGTTCGCAATATAAACAATCAGCAGTTGGTTTGGTGTTCATGGAATCGGCAGCTGGATTAGCAATGGAGACGTCCAAAGTTGAATCAGCTGTTCGTAATCAGGCGGAGGCTAAAGTTGAACCAGCTGGAGCATAGTAAACCAGCTGGAACAATGAAAACCAGCTGCAAGCGATAAAGAGCGAAGTGAACCAGCTGGAACATGAGTTGAGAAGTCTGTTGGAGAAATAGATCGAAGAAGAAGAATCCAGTCGCAAAGTTACGGTTGACGAATATGTTAGCAGTCGCAATTATAAGTACTGTTGATGAATCTATTGACAGTCGCTATTCAAGAAGCTAAGAAGAGTCGCAAGATGGAGCTGAAACGAAGAAGATCAGCAGGAATCTATTGTCAATCAGCAGTTGAGAAGATGCGCTAGATATGGAATCAGCTGTGATGACATCAGCCTTGATGTCATCACAATCAGCAGTTGGCTATCAGAAGTTGAAGAGAAGCAAAAGAGATGAAGCGACGTCGTGCTAAAGAATCAGCAGATGAATTAGCGTTGATGACGTCATCGGTGACGTCATCATATTCAGCAGATGGTTTGAGAGAGCAGTCGCAAGATATCAGCAGGTAGCTTGTACATCAAGACGCAAGAAAGAAGCGACGTCGTAGAGGAGGCAATCCAGTCGCAAGCTACTGTTCACCAGAAGATGATATTTGGAGATAGCGATAGCAAAACGATGTCATTTACATAAGTTGATACGACAGCGTTTTGCTCTTGCGATAAAGATTCAGCAGGAAGACTTTGCGTTGATATTCAACAGTCGCAAGATACCAGCTGCAAGCATATGTTTAATATCAGCTGGACAACCAGACGCAAGCAACAGCAGCATCCAGTCGAGAGCTTATATGAACCAGCTGTTGCTATGAACACAGTCGCAAGCTTTGCGCATCCAGTCACAAGGTTTGGTATCCAGACGCAAGAAAAGAAGAAGTAGCGAAGCGTGGCAAACAGACGCAAGATATCCAGTCGCAGTGATGAACCAGCAGCGAAGCAGTTGACGATTTAAGAAGAGTTATCAAAGATGGATGTCAACTGCTGAGCTCAATTCAAATGGCGAAAACGACAAGAAGCCTGCAAAAGAAAAGGACGCAAGTACTATTCCTGTCGGTACTTTACAAGACACATTTCAAACGGGAAGAAGTTGTGTCCAACGGGAAGAAATCTGAACAGAGGCTTATATACTTCAAGAGCGCCATTGAAGAAGTATACGACGTTGGTGCAACTACAGTACTGTGGCAGATATACATTGATTACATAGTGCACCAGCAGAGGGAAAATGAAAACAAAGACGAAGCAATCGACCGCCTTTAGAGAGGAGCTTTCACGAGAGTCGATTGCTGAGCCTAGATTAGCTTGTTAGAGCTTTTCCCTATTGTGTGAGAAAAACAGAGAGTTTGTGAGCTTCATTTTATCAATCTCACACACCGAGATTCATTCACATCTATTTGTGAATGGATCTCGAAATCATTTCACAACAGGTCCCGTCCAAGCACGATGACGTAAAACTCATGTGTATGTAGTTAGTCACACAGTTGCGGCTGTTGTGCATTTGTGGAGTCTAGGAGTTCTCACAGCTGCTGGTTGTGGGATTGGGTCTGTACACGAGTTGTAAGATCAAATCTTCTAGTGGAGCCTTCCGAGGTGGAAGAAGGGGAGATGTAGGACATTGAGGTCCGAACTTCCAGAAAAAAACCTGCTGAGTATCGTGTTCTTTATTCATTCAGCACCTGCATATTTATTTAGCATACTCTCGCAAAACATTTCAGCACGCACGCATAACAAATCAGAACTTGCATTTACTTAGCATCGCACACAGTTTAGCACACAAGCACTTGCATGTCTCGAACAGATTTATATTGTACATAAATCTGTTTGAGTTGTTTTAAAATACAGGATTCAGTTCTGGTATTTTCCGCATGATTTTTAAATCATACCAGATCTGTCTCCAGTGCTCTGTTTATTGTTATATGTTCAAGAACAACGAGGTATTGCACCTCCAGTTTGATTTAGCAGCGCGCAAAATCTTCTAAAGCCTTTTAAATATGCGGCTGCTGATCTTTTGATCCTAGTATTTTCGGACCAATAAGTGGTATCAGAGCAGGTTGTTCTTGAACGAGCACTATTTTTAAAACACATGTGCTATGTTTTCAAGGTTTTTAATATTTTGAGTAGCTTATTTATAAAGGCCAGTTAATCTGTTTTAATATAGAACCGGTTTTTCGCTTGATGAACTGTCAGGATGCGTGAGTCTCGGGCAGATTCCAAGCTTCTATTTTCGTTGTGCTGTAAGATCACTTGGAGCGAGGCTCAGTGACAAGCACATGGGGCGAGATAGAAGAAGGAAAAATCTGAGCTGTTCTCTGTTTACTAGCTCTTCATATTTTATCAACTCAGTAGCACTTGTTCATTTGAAAGATTTGTATGCTCTGATGAGTTTTTAAAATGTTCTGTTTTTTTTTGCGGATTCCAGCGGATGCAAAATTTTGTTTTTAAAATGTTTTGAGCTCATATTATAAAAGACAGGGAGAGTGGCGTCACAGTTTTTGATAATTTTGAGTTATGCATCAGTTTCAGCTTTTGAAAATCATATATTGTTGCATACGGTGCTTTTCAAATGCTGTTTTTGTTTTTCAAAGATAAAACTCCTGCTGTTACGATGTTTTTGTTGTAACAGTGTAGGGAGAGCTTTTTTCT
>KV006382.1:0-11474 GCA_001598015.1 Dorcoceras hygrometricum
GACAGCAAGTGATACGGATGAAGACATGAAACAGTTGATTTTGGAACAGCTGTTGGAGACCAGCAGTTGCAGACTTTGGCTGAAAATGAGCACAGTGCCGATGCTTCAGCTGTCTATATTGCGACAGAGCCAGTGGACGAAGTGGAGATTGCAGCTGATGAACAGTCTGCAAATGAGAAGACCTCCACTGATGAGGCAATGTCTTTGGAAGACATATTATTGTCAATTCCAGTAGATTGCCCCTTGCCTTCTGCTGCTGTGGAAATAACGAAAATTCAGCTGGGAAAGCTTATTTCTATCCCAGGGGTCGATGAAGGAAACTGGTACAAGGCCAGTCTTCCCAATATTCCTGTGACTGATAAGGGAAAGGCACCCCTTCAAATTAGAGATCCGATCAAAGGAAAGCCGTCGAAGGAAATTTTTTCTCTGATTCTTGCAGACACTGAGGTCCTTGTACAGTTGCGAGCGAAAGTGATCGATGAGGTGGATAGATTCTTTAATTCTTTTAGCTTCAAGAAGTTACCTCATCTGAAGATCGAGGAAATATCTTCTAAGGAGGCACTCATTTTGTCTTGGGCTGAAAAAGACTCTACGCGGGTAGCTCTTAAACGGAGGAAGTTTATACTGAAGAAATACAGAGAGTTGTTGATCAGGAAATTCTTAGAGGTCAGGAAGATCAATTTTGTTCCTGGTGATGGTTCTTCTGCCACTGGCCTCAAAGTTCTGGAATGGTTATCCGATCTTCATATGTTTCTGTTAGAAGAATTGAAAGAACAGACGCTGGGACTCGCGAAACTGGTCGGAGCCAGGCACGAGTTGCCAGAAAGGTAACCCCGAGAAACCCCCTATGAATGGTCATAGCTTGCATGTTTATTGAATTGTATTGATCGTCTCCCGGCATATTTTTGTTCTTCCGCTGCCTCGTCGGGAGTCGTGATCCGGATCCGCCGCGTTCCCCAACATAATGGAGGTATTCCAATTAACTAGAGCAAAGTTTTGTTCAATATTTTTAAGGATATGGTGACAGCGGGATCACGGAAAGCCAAGTGTTTTGCCATTCAAATCAGTCTGTTGTTGGAGGATGTTCCAAGCTTGGAATTGGGAGATTCCTTGGCGTTCCCCTCTTCTAGAATCCTAACCGAGAGGACTGTCCATAAATATATTGTGATTAATGACAAAGTTGGTATGGAGGAAGTGACAGATATATCCAGGGTGAAGAAAACACCCAAGAAAAAGGCTGTGTCAAGGAAGAGACCAGCGGTTGTCACCGATGTTGAACCAGCTGTAAAGAAGAAGAGGACCTCAAAGAGCAAGTCGGTGTCCTCAAAAGACAACTTGGACATTCTGCCTGTCGCACAAGAGGTTGTTCCTCTTCAGACAGTTGCACCAACTATGGAAGATGAACCAGTAGTAGAGTCTACCAGTGAGGATGTGAGAACCACGTCTGCTGATGACGTGGACATCATTATTGAACAAGTGATTGCAGAGACCGCTCAGTTGGAGATGGATGAAGGAGAACCAGATGTCAGTAAAACAGATGTTGGGGCTCAGGAAACTCACAGAGCTGATGAGACGGATCAGTGGTTTAATCTTTCCTATGAGGAGTTGTATGCAGCTGATATACCGGTTGAGACAGCAAGTGATACGGATGAAGACATAGAAACAGTTGATTTTGGAACAGCTGTTGGAGACCAGCAGTTGCAGACTTTGGCTGAAAATGAGCACAGTGCCGATGCTTCAGCTGTCTATATTGCGACAGAGCCAGTGGACGAAGTGGAGATTGCAGCTGATGAACAGTCTGCAAATGAGAAGACCTCCACTGATGAGGCAATGTCTTTGGAAGGCATTTTGTTGTCAATTCCATTAGATTGCCCCTTGCCTTCTGCTGCTGTGGAAATAACGAAAATTCAGCTGGGAAAGCTTATTTCTATCCCAGGGGTCGATGAAGGAAACTGGTACAAGGCCAGTCTTCCCAAGATTCAGGGTGAAGAAAACACCCAAGAAAAAGGCTGTGTCAAGGAAGATACCAGCGGTTGTCACTGATGTTGAACCAGCTGTAAAGAAGAAGAGGACCTCAAAGAGTAAGTCGGTGTCCTCAAAAGACAACTTGGACATTCTGCCTGTCGCACAAGAGGCTGTTCCTCTTCAGACAGTTGCGCCAATGATGGAAGATGAACCAGTAGTAGAGTCTACTGCTGAGGAGGTGAGAACCATGTCTACTGATGACGTGGACATCATTGTTGAACAAGTGATTGCAGAGACAGCTCAGTTGGAGATGGATGAAGGAGAACCAGATGTCAGTAAAATAGATGTTGGGGCTCAGGAAACTCACAGAGCTGATGAGATGGATCAGTGGTTTAATCTTTCCAATGAGGAGTTGTATGCAGCTGATAGACCGGTTGAAACAGCAAGTGATACGGATGAAGACATAGAAACAGTTGATTTTGGAACAGCTGTTGGAGAGTAGCAGTTGCAGACTTTGGCTGAAAATGAGCACAGTGCCGATGCTTCAGCTGTCTATATTGCGATAGAGCCAGTGGACGAAGTGGAGATGGCAGCTGATGAACAGTCTGCAAGTGAGAAGACCTCCACTGATGAGGCAATGTCTTTGGAAGGCATTTTGTTGTCAATTCCATTCCAGTAGATCTTGCCTTCTGCTGCTGTGGAAATAACGAAAATTCAGCTGGGAAAGCTTATTTCTATCCCAGGGGTCGATGAAGGAAACTAAACTGAGGCCAGTCTTCCCAAGATTCATGCGCCTGATAAGGGAAAGGCACCCCTTCAAATTAGAGATCCGATCAAAGGAAAGCCGCCGAAGGAAATTTTTTCTCTGATTCTTGCGGACACTAAGGTCCTTGTACAGTTGCGAGCGGAAGTGATCAATGAGGTGGATAGATTCTTTAATTCTTTTAGCTTCAAGAAGTTACCTCATCTGAAGATTGAGGAAATATCTTCTAAGGAGGCACTAATTTTGTCTTGGGCTGAAACAGACTCTACGTGGGTAGCTCTTCAACGGAGGAAGTTGATACTAAAGAAATATAGAGAGTTGTTGATCAGGAATTCTTAGAAGCCAGGAAGATCAATTTTGTTCCCGCTGATGGTTCTTCTGCCACTGACCTCAAAGTTCTGGAATGGTTATCCGATTCATATGTTTCTGTTAGAAGAATTGAAAGAACAGACGCTGGCACACGGTCTTAGTTGGGAGAAGACGTGTTGCTCAAAACTCTTTGAAGGAAGACCTCGTGATCGTGGCACTTTTATTTCCAGATCAAATACCAATTTTCGGTCTTCTTGTTGGATAAGGGAGATGATCAAGGTTGATGGCTCATGGGTGATTGAGCCGTGCAAGGATTTTTGGAAGCCTTTTCCAGGGCCTGTTTTTTGTGCAGAAGTTCCGCGCCAGCTATCCTATGTGGACACTCTTCCACCAGTCAGTGAATTTTTCAAGGTAATGAAGAAGCAGTGGGCAGATGTTTGTATGGAAGTAGCCAAATTTTGTCTCAGAGAAACTGCTGCCAGTGGGGTCATTAAATTTCTGCAGAGCTTTATCAGTTGTGGAGTCAGTCCCAGCTTTTGAAATTAGAAGGCTGAATGTTACTTCTTGGGGATGGTTCCAGCTGGGTACATCGTCTGTCATATATTGTCTTTATGTGAATTTGAGTACAGTTGATATTAGTAATATTCTTTCAGTTATTGTTCAAGACAGATCAGTTGCTACTGGTTTTGATTCAGTTGTATAGAGTTCATCAGTTTTGCTTCTTACAGATTCTAGTTCAGTGTTTGTGAATGAGGATGACCAGATGGATATGGATCATTCAAGACAGATCAGTTTGCTTACGTGTTTTTGATTCAGTTGTATAGAGTTCATCAGTTTTTGCTTCTTACAGATTCTAGTTCAGTGTTTGTGAATGAGGATGACCAGATGGATATGGATCACCGATCAGATTCTCCAGATCTCTCAGATGATTCTTCCATTCGTTTTGATGACAATGATACAGCTGCTACTTAGACTTCTCTACCAGCTGTTGTGATCGATTTCATAGAGTCTTTCGCTCAATTGCGCGCTTCTATCGATCAAGTTCAGTTTGAACAAATCAAGCGAAAAGACGATGCAGATAAACTCAGGGAAATTATTCTTATGCACATACGAGATCTTCAAAATAAGTTTAATGCAAGATTTGATGAACAGGACAGGGGGTACAGGGCATTTGCTTACAAATATGCGCAAAGATATGCGTGATCACAAGACTGCCCTATCGCTAGATGTTGTCAATCTCAACAGAGGACTGCTGCTGCTTTCGATAATGTTGATGTTCGGAAGGAGGTTAAAGAGATCAATGCTAAAGTAACTGAGTTGGATGGGCAGGTTGCTACCTGTAGAAGCAAATTGCTTGATTTCCGTGCACAGGCACAGGAGAATTATAACAATCTTTCCTCTCAGTTGGGTGAACTTGTTGCCTACATTAATCGTGGTAATGACAAAAAGGGGGAAGATAGTAGCAGCCGCCGCCCTCAACCACCTCCCGATGATCAAAACAGACCAGGTGGTGGCAGTGGTAGTAGATCAGATGATCAGAGCATATATGGTGGAGTCTCTGTCAGCAGAGATGTTGAAACAAGAGGCAACGATAGTGAAAGTCGGAGAAGAGGTTATAAGAGTGGATCAAAGAGAAAACGATCCAGTGGTGGTGGTGAGTCGCCGATTCGTGGTATATTTTATGGACCGTATCTTCCGCATAAACGAGATGCCGAATATTGGATCACGGGGAAGAAACAGTTTTAGGATATTTTCATTCAGTTCTCCTTGCACAAATCTTTTGTACGATTGATCGTTAATGGAATTTAGAATTTCAGTAGACCTTTGCGCAATTTATTTTCGCCTATCTATTTAAGTCATAAGGCTGCTAAGTGTTGTCATCACCAAAAAGGGGAAATTGTTAAGACCAGCCGTTACGAAGTATTCAGATACATTGTATTCGTCAATTTAAAAAAAGGGAATAATTCAGATGTCAAGACAATCTCTCAGTATTTGTAGCCAGATGTTACAAATCATTCAGCTGATGGAATAACTCAAGTGTTAAAGCACTCAGCTGTTGCAAATATTCAAGTATCTATTCAGCTGCAACTTCACAAACAACGATGAGAGAAATTAAGGGAAAACATTCAGGCGCAAACGATGAACAGATTCAAACGCTATCAGTGTTCAAATTGGAAAGAATCAATAATGAAGATTGAATCGTACATATGCCTGGAATTAAGGAGACAACATCAGTACTATTTTGGATAAATAGTACACAATAACAGAGGACGTTATATGATGTTTGCACAATTTTGGAAAGAAGACATTTTAGCTCAGACGAAGCGCAGTTTACCATTGTAGTGGAGCATAATATGCGATGTACATTTATTCAAAAGGATTTTGTTTCCTTGGGTTAATTTAATGACCGTTGGAAGACGAAAGATATAAATAGATGGAATTTTGAATTGAAGAGGCTCTCGGCTGTTACACTCTCCAACACTCTGTTATTCAAAGTCTTCATCACTCTCGAGGTTTTCATCTATCCACATTATCTTTCAAAATCTCTGAAACTCGAAGAACATATAACTAAGCTATCACAGAAAATACCTTCGAGTCATCTTCTGGTTCACCTTGTTGAATCGAGTTTCTTAGTTTAGAAACCAGAAGATTTGCAGCAATCAAAAATCGTTTGTATTCCACTGTTGTTATTCAATTTGAGTCTGTAACAAACGTGCTACACATAGCCGTTTGATAAAAATACCAAGTATTGTATTCAGAATCTGCGTCTGCTTGTTGTTTGGCATTGCTAGAGTTCATCTTGAGCGAGGCTCGGTGACTGGGTGGTTACAGAGGCTGTAAACATCAAATCTTCTAGTGGAACCTTCCTGAAAAGGAAGAAGGGGAGACGTAGGATATTGATACCCGAACTTCCATAAACAAATTCTCGACCCTATACTTTTACATTACTGCATTTACTTATTGCTTTAATTGTTCACTGATTGATTGGCTTATTTCCGCAAATTTACTGTTAGCCAATAAATCAGCATTAAAACTGAGATACCCTAAATCTGATAACTCAGATTTAAGTTTAACGGGTGCTTGTAAAACTGTTTTAAAGGTTTCGAAAATTTAAAAATACCAAGGTGTTCATTCAACCCCCCATTCTGAACTCCTAGGCCTGTTTTTTCGAGCCATATTGATCCTATCAGAGGGTGCACAGGATCTTATAAAAAAACGCTTATTTTAACGTTTTGAATTAGACCAATGAAATTTAGCTCGCAGAGAAGAGACGAGGGTATTATTCGAAAATACATTTATTCAAGTATGACTTTCTTTATCTATTACAATAAAAAAAACATAATGCATATATATATATATATATCAGATGCATATGTAGTTAAGGGCCACTTAGAGCTTTTGTTTGGCAAGCTGCTGTAAGTTTTCGATGAAATCCTTCCTAATTAGAATGAAATTTTGAATTATACACTCAATGACTTCTGCTTGAGGAGAGAGAATAGTATGAGATAAAACGGATTTCCAATTTTTCAATTATCTATGGGAATCAACATACTACGAGTGGAGCTTTCCTAATCAAAAGATAGGAAAACCTTCCCCTGACCAGTTGCTATATATCAATCAATTTGGTTGATTAAGGTGAGCTAACTTTCGGGAAAGTAGATCAATGCCTGAGGCCAAGAAAAGCGAGCTCAAGATCTTTTCAACTTTTCTATGGTCAACTGACCAACCGGGGGTTAGAATTTCTTTGAATATGTTCTTTAATTCATTCGAGATGTGAGTAAACCAAAATTGGGGGAGAAGGAACGATCGACTGCTAAATATCTTGATAAAGCATTGATAGCTTTGTCGGACTTCATAACTGACCTTGTATATCATGGTCGGAATCCTTAATAAGTTTTTTCTCTAGCCTTGAGGTTCGTATAGTAATCTTTTTTTGAGAATGGGTGTAGCACCACCTCTTTAAGTCTCACCTCTTTGCGGTGTGCCATTTTATCCTAGCATCTTCTCAAAAGTGATCTATAGTCGACCCAACTAGTATTTTGTTTTGAGTAATAACTAATTGCATAATATCCCCAGTTATTTTATCCCTTTTTTGAACTTCAAAAATAATAAGTAATAACCATTTTTGGATAAACTAAAATAAAGATGTTGCGGAGACAGGATTTGAACCCGTGACCTCAAGGTTATGATACTTCCGGGTTAGGAACTTCACAAAATTCATCGATAAAGATATGAGGAAGGAGGAAACCAATCTCATCTGCTAGCGCTTATTTTGGTCGGGACACCTTCCTTAGATGTCAAATGTGATGCTGTTCCTGGGCGTTTAAATCAGACCTCTATTTCGGTACCTGATCAGATCCATATTGAGGCGCATGACTATAACCTCTTTTATGGTGAAGGTAGACCTTTAATCCCATACATGTACGCTTGGGTAGTACAGTATCTAAGAGATAAAATTATTACTCGGACTCAAATTTGAGATCCAATAATTTTAGTAACAAACGATATTCGCTCTTCTATAGATATGTAGAAAGTGAATATAAGAAAAAATAAAAACTTATATTACTGGAAGAAATATGTTGATGGGGAAAATAATACCCAAAACCGAAATAAATGACCCCCAAAAAAAAGAAAATGAGAGGGGGTCAAACTTTTTGACATCAGAAAAACTTCCTTGACCTATTGGGTAAATCAAGAAAACTGCGGTAGTAGCGGCAACAGGAGCTGAATATGCAACAACAATCCAAGGTCGCATAGCATTTGACTCAATCAAAGTAGGCTGTTTCGGGGAGGAAGTATGACCGGAAGGGGCCTATAGCTCAACCTCTCCTTACCTAAACAATTTATTAAGTGACTGCGTTCCTGTGCTTTGGGGAAGTGATCTATTAATCTACTAATAAGTCGTTTCATGGCAGTTCCGTCTATCACTAAAAGGATAATGGTAGCCCCACCATTAACTATTTCATTTATGTATTTCATAGTAATAGAAATACATGTCCTACCGAGACATAATTTCTAACTTGCTATCCTCTTGCTTAGCAGGCACACTAGCTAACAGTCCGTCAGGTGCTACTTTTGCTAGAGGAAAAGATTGAAAAATCATCACAAACCTCCCTTATTTCTTTTCTATTGCAATTTCCCGCCCTGTTAGCATCTCCGATCCGAGATCAAGGGATTACTCCGTTAAGTCTTTTCGGTCCAAATACGGCCGGTAAAGTAACGAAAGATTCATTCTATAGGTAAGGAGAAGGGGAAAGAGTGAAGTTCTGGTCTGTCTACTGGGTCCTACTTTCGAGCCTTCAGATCAACTCGTTGTGAACGAACGAATGTTCTGGTTCTATTCGAGCCCTCTTGGTGTCTCAAAATTGGATATAATGTTTTTCTCTTTTTTTATTGGTTTATGAATATGAAGTTGAAAGGTATAATGGGCTCCGCTAAGTAGGGAGAATCAGAAAATTTAGAGTCATCCAAAGACTGAACTAAGGGAGGAATGATGGAGGACACTTCTTGAGATGCATTTGACCGACCGCCCACTGGAATCAAAATCTTTAGTTGGATCGCTACGTCGGTTCAGGTGAAGTGCAAACATCCCATAGGGCACCATACCCTATGGACCACGCGTGCGTTCCATTGATTCAATATCGATGAATCTAGAAAAGCGAGTTGAGAGTTGCGCTTGATCCATGTCCTTTCCAAAGGCATTCGGGAATGCTACCCCTTATATAGCACTCCCTTCTTAATTACCTTAACATTATATTATAAAGGCAGATGGAGTAACACTATATTTTTTCACAATATGAAAATGCTCCTAAAAGCTCATTTATTTGGGACCTCCCAAGGAGCAAGAACTGCCATTCTAACTCTTCTTGGGGGGCTTGGTGGCAACAACCAGAACAAAATATTATTTAATCGTGGAAATGCCATGTTTGAACCGATTTATCTTAACTGATCTCCACCTATTCAATATTCTGATTCAAAGCTCCATCTGAATTGTTCCTTCCAACTCTGAACTGATCTACTTTTATCGTCAACTTAGCTCATCCCTTCATTTTTATTGTACAGTTTTTCAGTCCTCAGCTCTGATCTGATCTGATCTACATCCAGAAAACGTGCACGCTAACGTAAACAAATTAGCATAATAACAAGTTTTGTGTTCATTAAAATTAAGATCTGATCTATATCCAGATCCAAAAATCTCTCCCGTTTTGATTAACACAAAACTTGGATAAACAGAAGTCAAACTTAAACATTTTTGAAAATATTTACCCCTCATTTTGTGGGAATAAAAAGGTTAAGAAATCTAGTCTCCCTCTGAATGTTTAAAATACAAACTCCCTCTGAAATACAGCACGGAATTTTAAGTTTTCGAAAAGAAAACATTTTTCAAGGACGGTACTTCATAGAAAACCAGAATGCACGATATGAGTTTTTAGAAACGATCATATGCTGCAGAAAATATTTTGAAAATTTTGTAGTAAAGATAAGATTTTTCGCTAAGAAAACCGAAAACTAACAAAATCACGGGATTCTTCAAAACCGAAAAATTTCTACGATTTTGATCATTATAGGAGACTATGTCAGGCCCGGTTCTTATAAACACAGCTAAAACACGCAAAACACGGAAGCTTAAAAGCGGATAAAATTTCTTTTTGGCCTGACTGAAATTCTAACATTTAAAGTACACGCATACTCAAAATATAAGCTTGCATATAAAACTCACTTCATGAAATCTCAGACAACCAATCACGAATCAAATCAATACAACAACTACACAGGGCATCCTCTGGCAGTGACTCGATATCGTATATATTTTATGTATATAACTGGGAACTCACACCCGCGGGACTTCAACAGCTAATGTACCGCTGAGACCAGCTAATACCTGAAAAAAAAAACCTGCAATGGCCAACACACGGCCAAAGCATCCCCAAGGGAAAACAAATGAGGTTAAACCTCAGTACGAAGAGCAATAACAACAACAGCTAACAATAAAGCACGGACATAATGCGTGCAATGCATGAAAGAGTGTACAATGCATTATTGGGATCAAAGAACGACTCAACAGCTGGAGATACAACGCTCACAGAACACTCAACAGCTGGAGATTCATAGCTCGCAGGAATAACTCAACAGCCTGAGGTACAAGGCTCGCAGAACAAATCCACGGCTGGAGGTACAAATAATAGTGACCATAGAGCATGTGAGAGCGTGGTAGCTATCCACTCGTCTCAACACACAGTACCAGAAGCACGAACAGCTCAACCCGCTGGTGCCCAAGCTCATGAGAGCGTGGTAGCTATCCACTTGTCTCATAGCGGAAACCAAGCCACAACAGGGAGAATAGGATCACGGTAGCTAGCTGCTCGTCCTCAATATTAACAGCAAGCTTCCTGGTACTAACTGTTAGAACAATATTATTAAGTTTTGTGATAACAAAAAGCAAATGGATTGATCGAACAGTGCTGTTTATCAGCTGAAGTTTTCATGAAGAGATCAGCAGATGACTAGTTGGAGGAATGCTAAACGACGGCGTTTTGATAAGGTGGAACGACGTCGTTGGAATGCACAGTTACAGTTCAGCAGACAAATTCTTGAAGAGCATTTCAGCAGAAGTTGTTATCGCAATCAGCAGATACAGTGTTGTGTTTCAGCGTGTTTTGCTAAGGACTGCTAAACGACAGCGTTTTGATAAGTTGGAACGACGTCGTTGGGATGCCAAGGCAAAGATCAGCAGATGCTTTCATGAAGAGATCAGCAGATTCGTTCTTGTAGAGTTCAGCAGATGGTTAGAACATTTCGTTGTGGAACGACAGCGTATTGGATAAGTTGCAACGACAGCGTTTGGTTTAGTTGGAACGACAGCGTTTGGATTGATTCAGCAGAAGCGTTCGTTTGACAAACCAGCAGATGTTCTACTTGTTGTTTATCAGCAGATGTATTTCGAAGATGGCTAAACGGTGTCGCTTGAATAATTTGACACGACATCGTTTTTGCTAAAGGAATCAGCAGATTGAAAAACGCGTATGCTTATCAGCAGGAGAACTCTTCTAAGCGTTTTTCCAGTCGAAGCTTTTGACAATGAAGAAGATTGTGCTGATTTCCAAAGTAGTTTCAGGCGCAAGCTCTAAGTATTTGAAATACGATCGTTTGCTTATATGGAAGAGATTTATTGGATCGTACAGTTGCCTGGAATGAAGGAAACAAGGTGGGTACTATTTTGGGTGAATAGTACAGTGTACAGTGGCCGTTTCTCTATGCTTGCACAGATTTGGAAAGAAGACAAATTGGCTCTGTGGATGAGCGTTTGACCTTGCAGTGGAGCAGAGATTACAGTGTACTATTTTGGCAGTAATTCAAACGGGATTTATTTCCTTTGGAGAGTTAATGTTACCATTACAGCCGAAGCCTATAAATATCAGCAGAGGCTTTGAAGAAC
>KV006382.1:11696-34196 GCA_001598015.1 Dorcoceras hygrometricum
ACAGAGCTTTCTCTTCATTGATATTTCGAAAAGCTCAAGACTCGAAGAACAATTCGTTTTTGATCTTCATTTGATAATCTTTCGAGTCAAATTACAGTCTCTAGCTTCGTGTTCTCATTGATATATTTTGATAGAGTCTGTAAACGAACTGTCTTTTAAGAAGTTCGTAAAACGTTCATATCTTGTAAACCAGCAGCTAGTCTGCGTGAAGCGTTGTGAGGTGCTAGGAGTTCTCAAGGCTGTTAGCTTTGGGATCGGGTGCTTGTAGATTGTCTACTTGTATCAAAGTCTTCTAGTGATACCTTCCGAGGAGGAAGAAGGGGAGACGTAGGATATTCATATCCGAACTTCCAGAAACAAACTCTCGACCCAATCTTTTATTTACGCATTTACTTGTGTTGCGCATAGTTTATTGTTCACAAACCAATCGGCCTATTTCCGCACTTATTTTAGTTGGCTGAGAAGTTTTCTTATAACTGAGATCCAAACTTTTTTAAAAGAACCTTTGAAATAGAAAAATCGAAGGAGTTCATTCAACCCCCCCCCTTCTGAACTCCTAATTGCTTATTGATCCTATTTCCGGGACCATCACTAACAATTGGACAGTAGCAATGGCCAACATAGATAACAAGAAGGCTCTCAACAGGGAACGACTAGCAGAGATATAACGAGGAAGGAGCTCAACAATAAACTTCTAGCATGCGGGTAACAAGGGAGGAGCCTATCAATATGCCATGCGTGTATGCCATACTCACATAATAGATGCAGCATACAATAACAAAAGGGAAACAACACAACAACTGAAAATAGCATGCATCTCTAACAGCGCGGCTACACAGCTCACGCATAAAAGCTCCAGCATTTTAGCAAACAACACAGGCACAACATGCAGAGAAGAACAACTTAGGAAGACCATGCGGCATCAAACTTAGCACACAGCTCACCGATACGAGGCCTACATCCACCACAAGCAGAGAGCACACACGAAGAATAGCTACTGCATCTAAACAATTACACAGCTCAGGCAACAATAGGCCTAGCAGGGTTTGGCAGCTTACCTCGACACATCACACACATAACCAAGCTACGGGCACAGCTCACGCAGCCACACTATGTACTCATACTTAACACCAAAGCTGTAACTATAAGCTCAGACTCGTACCTTACGTAGATCTTGGCAAATACCTCAACGTAGCTCACGACTGACATCAAAATACACCTCCTGCTCCACTTGGCCAACTTCTCAAGGCCCGCAGCTCACAGCAACCACCAGGGAGTTATAATCAGAACTACCCAACTCGACCGGGAATCGTGAAACTCAACTCATGCAGCTTCACGACGATCTCCTATATCCGGCCTCCTCCCAACTTCAACTGGTATAGAAACGCGGCCTTGAACAGGGGTTTCCCACCAAGGTACCCACCCTCTAAATTGACCGAACGATCTCCGGAAATCTGGGAAAAACTAGTCGGGTGAACAGTAGGTAGGGATTGGGGAAAATATATATTGAGAGCTTCCTGGAGACGCTAAGGAATGTGTGGTCTAACTATAACTAAGTATGGGTCAACGAGGGCTATTTATACTGTTAGGATCAAACGCTTACCACTAGGCCAAAAGCTATAGTTGTTAGTCAAGGAGCAACTTTATTTCCTTATAATGTGACAGCGCAGAGTGCACCTATTATGTGCGTTAGGATTGGGCTGTTAGGACCATGAGTCAAGGGATGTGCGTGTCTAACTGCTGATGCTGTCTCAATTCCCTTAGAGATCAGTCTTACCCTTCCCATACCGCCGGCCCTATCCCCAGCAGAGATAGTATTACCCGTTAAGATCTGGAATCACACTTTTACAGCCCACATGGCCAACCAGATCAAGCGGCGCAACGTCAGCAGCTTGACGTACGAGAACTTCCCAGGTGGTCACCCATCCCAGTACTGTTCTTACCCTTGCACGCTTAACTCAACATATACTCATGCTCAACAGATCATGGCTACAGTGAATTCAACATAGATCAGGCTTCTTTATTGTACCCAGCCCTGCATTTAGCTCAGCATGCCCATATCCAGCTCTCGCATCCAACAGCTTACGCTCCACAGACCACTTCCGAACAGATAATGCTCGCGACAGCTTACAATCAGCAGCAACAGCTCACCACTGTGGACCAGTTCACGCATCGTCCAGACCACGTAGAACAACAGCTTTCGCTTCCCCCACTAAGCTTGCACGCTCGGACCAGCTCAGATCATTCATCTCACGATCTCTAGTACAGTACACATCACTCAGCTCATGGAGTGATCCTTACTACCCATTCTCGCTAAGCTGTACGTCTCAATCAGCTTACAACCATGCTGATAACTTCTAACAGCTGAGGCACCACTCGTGATCCGTCCACTCAGATCGAGGCATCAACAAGTCCCTAATCTGAATCTAGGTTACTCTGTACCATGACCAGCTATCAGCTCAGGCCTCTACTTTAGACCTAGACCAGCTCTCGTGCGCTAACAGTTCTCGTGCACTGCTCCAGCTCAGGAATACAATAAGTTCTTACCAGAACTGACCCTCACTAACAGCTCTCATCCAACTGTGCGTCACCATCAGCTTGTGTCCAAAATAATTCACCAACTAGCATGGCACAACACTCGTAATTAGTTTTGAAGGATTTATGGCATAGATAACAGACGGTCAACATGGAAGGGTGAGCAGCTGTCGAGAGTGTCAGTTGCCCCTTCATATTGGGCTTCATGCCATATAGTAACTGAATTCAGATGTAGCTTGATCAAGCACCTACGGACCTAAGGAGAGCTTCTAAGCCATAAGTCAACAAAAAATATTGATGAGATCTGTGTCTTTTTCCCGAATCTGATTTTACGAAAGAAGTTTATGTTTAAATGCCTTCCTTTAAACCATGTTATTTTATGATACGATGTGTCTGCCTGCATTAAGTGATTTTGTTACTCAGATTTTACTTGCCGAGTCCCTAGGCTCACTACCTTTTATGGTGCAAGTGAGACAGATCTAGGACAGGAGGGAGACGGAAGCTGATACAGCTGTGGAGTTGTGTTTATCGAAGGCCGGTGTTTCCGTGTCATAGATATTGTTGTTTTTTATCTTTCTACCAAATATGTATTAAGGTCCATTACAACAATAGGGAGTTCATATAGAATTCCAGTAGTTGTAATATCACACTTTGAAATTTATATCAAATCTGTTATCCAGATATGTTTCCGCTATTCATTATTTGGTGCCAATTGTATTTGAATTTCAATTTTTTATGTTGTAAGAAATACAGCTTAAAATAATTATCATTCAACCCTTCTTTTTCCTTTTGTTATTTCGATTCAATCCAAATTCGTTGACCCCATGTGCGTGGCCGTCACACCAAAGGTAGAATCTCATTCCTTCCTCTTCATAACCCCACAGTTCAGAAATAATGTATCGCCCTCTTGGGTGGTATTCGTTTATCTCGAAGAAGGCGGATGTCCCAGCATAATAAACCTCAATGCTGTACTTTTCTTTAAGATCCACTAGCTTCTCTTTCCTGTCCAGATATCTCACTGGACCATCATAATATCTTAGGGTCTAGTCCAGCTCAAATCATCAGTCTCTCAGCACCAAGGGAGGATCTGGTGCGCGTCTCCTCGGCTGGAACACATGACATTCATCATGAAATCATAAAACAACACAGTCGGTATCCTCAAACAGCATGCCACAAACCCAACCTGTTTGAACACACTCGCACTGACTGATGATTTTCAGAGCAAACATACCCTACACTCTCAAGCTCGACACCAGCTGGAAGGAGAAACTCACCAAAAGCACACGACCTGCAAAGCAAAACTCCAAAGATCCATACCTTATAGACACAAACTAGCTTGGCTATCTCACTCAACTTTCTTTCTGGATCAAATCAGATCCTCTTGGTCCTTCACCTGCTGCATAAAATCAGGTGAAGACCGCAGATTTTCCCTCAACTCTTCCAGTTGGTAATGCAAATCTACACTTCCTTCCTTGCAAAACCATGAAGGATGGCACCCTGCACCTTACCTGATGGCTAAAACGCGTGAAAATTGCACCAAGGACATGGGATTCTTATCAGTCATCAAAAAAATTCAATACTACAGCTTGCAACATGCCTTTCAAAATCTGCATGTTCCGCTTAGATTGGCCATCTGGCTGGGTGATAAGCTACTCTCATAGCCAATCGAGACCTCAAAGCTGTCTACAATCTCATTAAAACGCAGGAAAATGCACTAATAATTCTTGCTGGACTCTGTCTAACGCCGCCCCACCATGGAATCTCTTTACACGTTTGACGCACCACCTCGTCATTTCCCTCAAAGAGGACCTGTCCCACCGTAGGGACAGTAGCCAAACATGCTCTAAGCTGGCTCCTGCACAGCTTAGTTTACCAAGGCACCCAGTCAACTCGGACTGTCACAGCAACCGATCAACAAAACACTAAGGCTTCTACTCAATACAAACTTCCAGCTTGCCTCAAATCTGGAAGCTCACTTAGTTCGTATCACAACAACACGCCATCTAACAACTATGATTCTCAGCTCCTCAAGACAATAGGTGCGTAACAGCAACAAAACTCCATAAGTCGGGGTAAATTCCAGCACCACTCAAAGATGAAATCGATCTCATGCTCCAAAAGCAAACCCAGGAACCTCATCCGAGAAGGCATCAAGGGCAATCAACCAACAGGGCTAACACCTACTCCTCAATCTAGCTACGCACTCCAGCACTATCACATGGGACAAACAACTCATCTCGGCAGGAGTACTAGCATACATGACATCACACAAATGAGGTGGGGATCGAATCAACCCACGCTCAACACACAGAGAAGAAACACATGCGTGTGATGTCCTCGAGTCCACACAACCCACGCAGGAAAATCTAAAACAAGGCAAAGTCTTGCTATAACTCCTCCGATAAATCTCCAGCTTACTCTCACCTGCTACACGATCACACAAGCAGGGTGGAGTCTCGAGTGCTGAGTTGGAGAAGGCTATCTGAATCTAAAAGTATCCGGTGGCTAATAACCCGTTCGTTGGGACTGAGCAGGGGAAAGGTAGTATCTACGAACAACCTTCAGAAGAATCCTGCCGCGACACTCTAATCACAAAGCACCATCCTCAATGACTATCGTTCGATACACATCATTTTCGTGTGAGGAAAAAAGGAAGTTGCTATACCAATGGGTGAGGGTCATCCCTCAAGCCCTTCAGAAATCTATTCTGCTTCGTCCTCACACGTCTAGCAACGAGAGGAACATAGCCGGGAAGGGAAGAAAACTGTCTCAAGCACACAGTCATCTTCAAATCTCCTTGCACCAAGTGATCAAGCTCACGCTCCTTGGTGTTGCAGAACAACTCAGGGATGTATTTCCGATGGGATGCCACTAGAGAAGCATCACACCACCAGCGCTGCTAAAACTCTCTCAACTGGAGCATCGCCAAAACCTGCCTCGTCTCATCCTAAAGCTGTACACGGTCGAACAAGCTCACCAAGTGCTCAAGCCAATCCTCTGCTGCAAGACCACCTTCAGCATCAATGAAGGTAGGAGGATCATCCACCGTAACCTGGTCCGAACTAGCTCTACAACATCCACCGTCGAGTCTAAAGCTCCCCCTCAGTCTCTATCTGTCACGCCTCGAGACCGAGACTCGTGACATCGGCAATGTTAAACAATTATAAAATCGTAAAAACATTAAGCCTCATAGTATAGCTCAAAACCAGTCTTTTACATAACCAAAAATAATCATCTTTACAACTGAAATTCAATGTTTACAAAACCAAAATAAATTACATTAATCCAAAACTAAGTCTTCACCAGCCCCAAAACATCTCCTGTTCGTATTCTTCGACCTGTTCTTCGTTTTTATCTGGGTGGGAGAAGTAAGGGGTGAGTGTTTGGGGAAACACTCAGAAAGTGGGGGAGATCATTCGAGCATAACGAGTGCTTATACAGATATATAATGAATCGAACATAAGAACAGAACAGAGAACATGTAGCACTGATAATTACTTCGTTTCTATGGTTATTGATCTGTCCCTAATTTTTATTCCTCTAAGGAGTCGAGGCCATAGTTACACACTGTAACTCAGAGTGCGGAATATTCAGTAGACCCATATTACGAAAGAAACATGAGTGCTAAAATAGATCTTAGAGCATAGCATGAATTTGACACGAAACGAAAACTCGAATGATAATTTTAGAACAGAATATAGCATAAACAATGATATAGTTTAGAACGAATACATAACAAAAGCCCACTTACCGTCTCCTGAAGTTTTTGGTTCAAGGTGGCAGAAACAGTATTCAGCTCAGATCTGGTATACAAAATCTGGCGAACTTCGCACAGCACTGTGATGCAGCTCGAGCAGGGTTTCCACGTAGGAGCTTACTGGTATTTTACTAAGAATTTTCGGGGTGAGTGTGGGTCTACTTGACGCCACAACAAGGTATTTATAGGTGTAGAAACAGGGATTCAAAGGTCAGCCGTTACAGACATAAATTCCAGATTTGATGGTCATTAATCTGGCTGTTACAAGATTAACGGTTTAGGCATTGAATTGGGCGGTTTAATTGGCCATTAATCTCTCTAAATTGACAGTTACGATTGTTGATGGTTAGCTTTCCCAAACTTAATCTGATCTATACGCGTATAACAACTTGCTGAAGTTCGTGAGCTGATTTGTATAAGTGATCTGTGCGCGTGATCTATCTGGGTATGCTGAGAGCTGAGTTGACTTTTCCAAAACTGAGTTGACTGTTTACCAGCTGAGTTGACTGTTGACCAGCTGAGTTGACTGTCCCAGATCTGAGTTGACTGTTGACCAGATGCGTTGACTGTCCCAGATCTGAGTTGACTATTGACTGTCCCAGATCTGAGTTGACCGTTGACCATTTGGGTTGACTGTACCAAAGCTGAGTTGACCATCGAAATTTTTATTTTTTTGGCTCTATTTCTGAGATCTAAATTTCTGGATTTTCACATCCCTCTCTCCTTAAAAGAAGTTTCATCCTCGAAACTGGGTTTATGAGTTTTGAAGAGTTAGGGTATTATCTGCGCATCTTCTCCTCCATTTCCCACGTGGCTTCTCTCTCGGTGTGGTTGGACCACTGAACTTTGACGTATGGGATTGTTCTTCGTCTAAACACTTGGTCCTTTGTGTCCATGATTCGAATAGGGACTTCTTTAATAGCTCAATCCTTTGGTCAAATTCCCTTCCACAAGGAGTGGCCCTTCATCAAGGACGTGACTAAAATCCGCGATATATCTCCTTAGTTGCGAGACATGGAAAACATTGTGGATTTTGACATATTGGGTGGTAAGGACAGTCTGTAGGCAAGTGTTCCTACTCTTTCCAAGACTTCAAATGGTCCGACATATCGAGGATTCAGCTTTTCGGCCTTATCAAATCGGATTATCCCTTTCATTGGAGAGACCTTCAGATACACTTTATCACCTAACTCGAAGGCCAATGGTCTTCTCTTTAAGTCTGCCCAGCTTTTGTATCAATCCTGTGCTGCCTTCAGTCTCTCCTTTATGATGGCTACCTTTTTCACTGTCTCTTGGACGAGTTCAGATCCTGTGATGGCCTTTTCTCCGACCTCGTCCCAATACAGCGACGATCGACATTTTCGTACATAGAGGGCCTCATATGGTACCATTCCTATACTGTTGTGGTAGCTATTGTTGTATGTGAACTCTATAAGAGGTGGATGTTCGCTCCAGTTACTATCGAAGTCCAAGGTGCATGTCCGTAGCATGTCTTCTAGAGTCTGAATGGTTCTCTCAGTTTGGCCATCTGTCTGTGGATGCTAAGCCGTACTGAGGGTAACCTTACATCCCATGGCTTATTGGAAGCTCTTCCAGAAACGAGATACGAACCTTGGATCCCTGTCTGACAGAATGCTGGTTTGAAGTCCATGTAGTTTGACATATTGTCCATGTACAAGGCCGTGAGCTTATCCAAGCCGTAGTTCATATGGATAGGCAGAAAGTGCGCTGACTTCGTTAACCTATCCACGATTACCCATATTACATCATAGCCTAATATCATTTTCGGAAGACCTACTACAAAGTCCATGAATATGTTTTCCTACTTCCATTCTGGAATTTCCAGTGGTTGCAATAATCCTCCAGGTCTTTGATGTTCTGCCTTGAATTGTTGACATACATGGCATCTAGCAACAAAATCAGCTACATCCCTTTTTATCCCATTCCACCAGAAGTTTTCTTTCAAATCTCTATACATATTTGTACTTCCTGGGTGGTTTGAGAACTTGGATTTATGTGCTTCTGAAATCACTTCCTGACGGAGGTTATTGATATCGGGCACACATAATCTTTCGTTCATCCAAATGATTCCCTTTTGGTCTAATCAAAACTCCGACACCTTCCCTTGCTTGATCTGTTCCTTAAGTTTGGCCAGAGAAAGGTCTCGATCCTGATGATTTTGACCAATTATTTGAGGCATGGTTTAGCTGAGAGTGAGGATAGTATTACCTTGTTCATGTTCTTCCGACTTAACGCATCGGCTACCTTATTTGCCTTTCCTGGGTGGTAGTTTATTGTCAAGTCATAGTCTTTTAAAAGCTCGAGCCATCGTCTCTGTCTCAGGTTCAATTCTTTCTGGGTGAATATATACTTGAGGCTCTGATGGTCGGTGAATACTTCACATTTTGCCCCGTAAAGGTAGTGTCGCCAAATCTTTATAGCAAAAACAACCTCCGCTAGCTCCAGATCATGGGTTGGGTAGTTGTGTTCATGCGTCTGTAGTTGTCTTGAAGCATAAGCTATCATCCTGACATCTTGCATGAGTACACACCCTAGTCCTCCCTTAGATGCATCGCTGTAGATATTGAAGTTTTTGTCCCCCACGGGTAGCATTTTTTACCCCCACGGGTAGCGTTAGAACAGGGGCAAACAAAAGCTTTGTCTTCAGAGTTTCGAAACTTGTCTCACATTCTTCGTTCCAGTTGAACTTGAAGTTCTTCTGGGTGATTCTAGTGAGTGGTATGGTTATTAAAGAGAAACCTTCTACGAACTTACGATAATAGCCGGCAAATCCCAAGAAGCTTCTAACTTCTGTTATTGTCTTAGGTATAGGCCAATCCATGATGGCTTCTACCTTCTTTGGATCCACTGATACTCCTTCGGAAATTATATGGCATAATAATACCACACTTTTCAGCCAGAATTCGCACTTCTTGAACTTTGCGTACAGTTGTTTCTCCCTGAGGGTTTGAAGGGTAATTCGAAGATGTTCCTTGTGTTCTTCTTCACTTGGTGAATACACGAGTATATCTTCTATGAACACCACCACAAATTTGTGAAGGAACGGTTTGAATACACGGTTCATGAGGTCCATGAAGGCCGCTGGTGCATTGGTTAGAACAAATGGCATCACCGTGAATTCTTAATGGCCATACCTTGTTCTAAATGCAGTTTTAGGAACATCATCAGCCTTGATCTTCAGTTGATGATAACCCGACCTCAAATCTAACTTGGAGAAGGTTTTAGCTCCTTTGAGTTGATCAAAGAGGTCGTCAATTCTTGGAAGAGGATACTTATTCTTGATTGTGATCATCTCCTCTTGATCAGGGGCTTGGAGTTTCACACTTTTACCTCGAAAATCTACTAGCGCGTGGTTTTGGGATAGCCAATCCATCCCTAAGATGGCATCGAACTCGACCATGTTGAGTTATACCAGGTTTGCAGATAATGAATGGTCCTTTATGGATACCTCGCAGTTTCGATGGATATAATGTGTTTCAATGGTAGTGTTGGTAGGAGTTGCTACTCTATATGGTTCACATAGAATTTCAGGCTCTAGCCCTAACTTTTTAACAAATCTCATAGATATGAACGAATGGGTAGCACCACAATCAAACAACACATAAGCAGGTAGCTTGTTGATAAAAATGGTACCTGCCACCACGTCTATGGCGTCTTCAGCCTCTTCCTGTGTCATTTCAAACACACAAGCATTGGGTTTATCCTCCCTGGGCCTTGGCTTGTTCTGAGCCGCATTGCTTGACCCAGCCTTCGGACCTTGCTGATCCGCGGTTGTTGAGGTTTGGCCGCTTGGTCTTAGGCCCAACGTATGATGTCTGGACATTGAGGGGTCTTTTGTTCTTGTTGTCATCTTCCCGCCTCTTTATGTCAGTCTATGCTCGGATTGCAGCTCCCACTAAGTCCTCAAGGCTTGTGGCTTGGTATACTGCAAGGGCTGATTGGATACAGCTACTTAGACCCTTCTTGAATCGATGCATCTTTAGAGTATTATCTGCCATGATCGTTGGGACATAGGTGTCCAATGAGTTGAACTTGGATGCATACTCTATTACTGACATGTCTGCAGTATGGGTGAAAGTTTCAAACTCGCTGAGTCATTTCATTCTAACTTCCATTGGGAAGTACTGTCTCAAGAATGCTTCCCGAATTCTTTGCCACGTGATTTGACCAGTTTCAGTCATGGTTGGCGAGACTGCTTCCCACCATTTTCCAGCTTTTCCGTCGAGGAGTGGTGTGACAACATCTACTTTGAAAGCGTCTGGGACTTCCAATAGTCGAATTTTCATTTCAATATTCTTCAACCAAGTCTGGGCAACTTCTGGGTCGTGGTTTCCATTGAAAGTGGGGGCTCTGTTCTTGTGAAGGGACTCATATTAGTAATTAGTCCCATGAGGTGGAGGGTTAGGAGGAGGAGCTTGGTTATTGTTGGTATTGACCAACCCTTGGAGAGTCGTGGCAACTATAGTAGCTATTGCCATCAGGTCTTCTCTGCTAAGACCAGCTTTTGAATTTGAGGATCCTTCACCTCCATTGTCACCGTCGCTTCTCCGGTTGCCTGCCATTTTCTGCCATAGGAAAGCTTACTAAGGATGGATGTGTATATTTGCGAAATAAACAAGAATACTATAATACGAAGGGATAAGAAAATTTTGGATAGAGGATTAATTGAATACAAGGTTTATTCTAAAGGTAAAACATATTTCTACTCATCAACAATCCCTCCCTCGCCTACAGGAATTTCCTCAAGCCCTTCTTCTTCCTCCCATTCATCATCGAATGGGACCACATTGTCCACTTTTAGGCCTTGAATTGTTTGGAGTAGCCTAGAATTTTCTTCCATCAGAGTTTCGATGGTTAATTGTTGCTCTTGGATCGTACTTTCGGTCAGTTGGATATGATCCTGCAACCTTTGATGGCACTCCATATGGTTTCTCTAGTCTGTTGTTTCTTTGCCTTCATCCTTTCAATTTTCTTGGACATGCAAAGGCCTATTTCAGTGAGTCCGGCAATGGTTGTGTGCGAGGCTTCTAATACTACTTGGTTACTCTTATGCTATTTCTTAGCCTCAACCAGCTGAGAGATACGGCGATCGATGTCCTTATGGTACAAGGTCACCGTATTTCGTAGACTATGGTTATCACATCTCTGGAGTTGTAACTCTCTTTCTAGGCTGGATACCTTATCTTGCAATCCTTTCTTTATCGTAGCTGACTCATGTCTCTCGGTTGCTAGTTTGGCTCTAAGACGTCTAATGGTGCGGTTATGGTTGTCGAGGGTAATTTGCTTCATACGAAGGGTAGCAGCAGCACGGGTACGGGGAACAAACAGGGCCATTTCCTAAAATCGGAGAACAATTTCCAAAAATAGAAAGTTGTGAGATTATACCATAAACTGTGAGTTCTAGTCATAGGGATTACATAATAGTCGATGGAACTGAAAATCCGAGTTCCGTACGGGGACTTGTAGCAGTTTCAAAACTATCCATAAATAGAAAAAACTCGATTTCGGAGGCCTAAACGAAGGAATTTGGCCAAAAAGTACCTTATGTCACGACATAGTGGTGAGTTTTGTTCAGTGAACCGTTTCGGAGTAGGTAGCACTGGTATCATGCGAAAATATGCAAGTTCATTCCGAACCTTGCAAGATCTCATACCTGGTTTCCCAGCCGGATTATGAACCTGGTGAGCTCTGATATCACTAAAATGTCACGCCCCATGACCGAGACTCGTGACATCGGAAATGTTAAACAATTATAAAATTGTAAAAACATTAAACCTCATAGTATAGCTCAAAACCAGTCTTTTACATAACCAAAAATAATTATCTTTACAACTGAAATTCAAATTTTGCGGAACGAAATAAATTACATTAATCAAAAACTAAGTCTCCACCAGCCCCAAAACATCTCTTGTTCGTCTTCTTCGACTTTTCTTCGTTTTTATCTGGGTGGGAGAAGTAAGGGGTGAGTGTTTGGGGAAACACTCAGCAAGTGGGGGAGATCAGTCGAGCATAATGAGTGCTTATACAGATATATATACTGAATCGAACATAAGAACAAAACAGAGAACATGTAGCATTGATAATTACTTTGTTTTTATGGTTTATTGAGCATTCCCTAATTTTTATTCCTCTAAGGAGTCGAGGCCATAGTTACACAGTAACTCAGAGTGCGGAATATTCCGTAGACCCATATTATGATAGAAACATCAGTGCTAAAACAGATCTCAGAGCATATCATGAATTAGACACAAAACGAAAACTCGAATGATAATTTCAGAACAGAATATAACATAAACAATGATATAGTTTAGAACGAATACATAACAAGAGCCCACTTACCGTCTCCTGAAGTTTTTGGTTCAAGGTGGCAGAAACAGTATTTAGCTCAGATCTGGTCTACGAAATCTGGTGAACTTCACACAGCACTGTGATGCAGCTCGAGCAGGGTTTCAACGTAGGAGCTTACTGGTATTTTACTGAGAATTTTTGGGGTGAGTGTGGGTCTACATGATGCCACATCAAGGTATTTTTAGGTGTAGAAACAGGGATTCAAAACAGCCGTTACAGACAAAAATTCCAGATTTGATGGTCATTAATCTGGCTGTTACAAGAGTAACGATTTAGGCATTGAATTGGGCTGTTTAATTGGCCATTAATCTCCCTAAATTGGCAGTTACGATTGTTGATGGTTGGCTTTCCCAAACGTAATCTGATCTCTAACAGGTTGCTGAAGTTCATGAGATGATCCGTATAAGTGATCTGTGCGCGTGATCTGTCTGGGTATGCTGAGAGCTGCGTTGACTTTTCCAAAGATGAGTTGACTTTTCCAAAGCTGAGTTGACTATTGACCAGCTGAGTTGAATGTTGACCAGCTGAGTTGACAGTCCCAGATCTGAGTTAACTGTCCCAGATCTGACCAGCTGAGTTGACTGTCCCAGATCTGAGTTGACTGTGACCAGCTGAGTTGACTGTCCCAAATCTGAGTTGACTGTTTGACTGTCACAGATCTGAGTGGATCGTTGAACAGCTGGGTTGACTGTACCAAAGCAGAGTTGACCTTGCAATTTTTCCATTTCCGAGAGCTAAATTTCTGGGTTTTCACACTGTCTGTCTCGCACAACGATGCAAAGGCACTCTCGGCCAAGCAACCTCCTCCTCGCTAACCGAAATTCTTGTCTCACTACAACCTTCCTACCAGCTCTACCCCTACCTCTCCTAGGCAACATCTAGGAGGCACACAAGGGTAAGCACAAACAAAGCTTGGTAATCAGGCGGTCAAGAAAAAGCATGAGTACAAACACAGTGCCTAGACTGAGTGTGATAGAAAAGAAACGAGTTTATCCCAGTTTAAGCTCTGATACCAAAATTTCAGGCCCGGTGCTTATAAACACAGCTAAAACACGCAAAACATGGAAGCTTAAAAGCGGGTAAAATTTTTCTTTTTCTCCTGACTAAAATTCTAACATTTAAAGTACATGCATACTCAAAATATAAGCTTGCATCAAAAACCGACTTCATAAAATCTCAATCAACCAATCACGAAAAAATCAATACAACAACTACACAGGGAATCCCCTGGCAATGACTCGATATCGTATATTTTATGTATATAACTGGGAACTCACACCCGCGGGGCTTCAACAACTGATGCACCGCTCAGACCAGCTAATACCTAAAAAAAAAACCTGCAATGGCCAACACACGGCCAAAGCATCCCCAAGGGAAAACAAACGAGGTTAAACCTCAGTACGAAGAGCAATAACAACTACAGCTTACAATAAAGACTAAACATAATGCCTGCAATGCATGAAGGAGAGTACAATGCATTATTGGGCTCAAAGAACGACTCAACAGCTGGAGATACAACGCTCATAGAACACTCAACAGCTGGAGGTACATAGCTCGCAGGAACAGCTCAACTACCTGAGGTACAAGGCTCGCAGAACAACTCCACGGCTGGAGGTACAAACAATAGTGGCCATAGAGCATGTGAGAGCGTGGTAGCTATCCGCTCGTCTCAACACGCGGTACCAGAAGCACGAACAGCTCAACCCCCTGGTGCCCAAGCTCATGAGAGCGTGGTAGCTATCCACTCGTCTCATAGCGGCAACCAACCCACGGCAGGGAGAAGAGGAGCATGGTAGCTAGCCGCTCGTCCTCAAAATCAACAGCAAGCTTCCTGGTACTAATAATTGGACAGTAGAAATGGCCAACATAGATAACAAGAAGGCTCTCAAAAGGGAACGATAGCAGAGATATAATAAGGAAGGAGCTCAACAATAAACTGCTAGCATGCGGGTAACAAGGGAGGAGCCTATCAATATGCCATGTGTGTATGCCATACTCACAGAAGAGATGCAGCATACAATAACAAAAGGGAAACAACACAGCAACTGAAAATAGCTTGCATCTCTAACAGCACGGCTACACAGCTCACGCATAAAAGCTCCAGCAGTTTAGCACATAACCACACAGGCACAGCATGCAGAGCAGAACGGCTTAGGAAAACCATGCGACGTCAAACTTAGCACACAGCTCACCGATACGAGGCCTACAGCCACCACAAGCAGAGAGCACACGCGAATAATAGCTACTGCAGCTAAACAATTACACAGCTCAGGCAACAACAGGCCTAGCAGGGTTCGGCATCTTACCTCGACACAGCATGCACATAACCAAGCTACGGGCACAGCTCATGCAGCCACACTATGTACTCATACTTAACACCAAAGCTGTAACTATAAGCTAAGACTCGTACCTTACGCAGATCTTGGAAAATACCTCAACGCAGCTCACGGCTGACAGAGAACACACCTCCTACTCCGCTTGGCCAACTTCTCAAGGCCCGCAGCTCACAGCAACCACCAGGGAGTTATAATCTGAACTGAAGCCCAACTCGATCGGGATTCGTGAAATTCAACTCACACAGCTTCACAACGATCTCCTCTATCCGGCCTCCTCTCGACTCCAAATGGTATAGAAACATCGGTCTTGAAGAGTGGTTTCCCATCGAGGTACCCTTCCTCTAAACTGACCAGCCGATCTTCGAAAATCTGGGAAAAACTAGTCGGGTGAACAGTAGGTAGGGTTTGGGGAAAATATCTATCGAGAGCTTCCTGGAGATGCTAAGGAATGTGTGGTCTAAAAATAACCAAGTATGGGTCAACGAGGGCTATTTGTACTCATGCTCAACAGATCACAACTACAGTGAATTCAACACATCTCAGGCTTCTTCACTGTACCCTGCCCTGCGTATAGCTCAGCATGCCCATACCAAGCTCTCGCATCCAACAGCTTACGCTCCACATACCACGCCCCAATAGATCATGCTCGCAACAGCTTACAAAAATTACAGCAGCAACATCTCACTGCTGTGGACCAATTCATGCATCGGCCAGCCCACGCAGAACAACAGCTTTCGCTTCCCCACTAAGCTTGCGCGCTCGGAACAGCTCAGATCATTTAGCTCACGGTCTCTAGTACAGTACGCATAACTCAGCTCACGGAGTGATCCTTACTACCCATTCTCGCTAAGTTGTACGTCTCAATCAGCTTACAACCATGCTAATAACTTCTAACAGCTCAGGCACCACTCATGATCATTGAGCTCAGTTTATGATCTCCAGAACGGCACAGAGCATTGAGCTCAGTTTATGATCTCCAGAACAGCTTGCGCTACCACAGCTTATCTCACGCTGACCAGCTCAATTCGCGCATATCCACAACAGCTAACAGTCCTCAGGCCAGCGCCTACTGTTCATCTTGAATCACACTAGCATCGCTGTCTACAGTTCGCACTACTCAGCTTGGGATGCTCTCAAGCTTACGACGCCCTAAGCTGTCCGCTAAGCTCACAGATCCCAGCGCATGAACCTGGAGCAGCTCACGATCCCAGAAAATATCACTCCTGCTGTTCTTGATGCACAGTACTCCTAAGCTGCTAACAGCTCACAACCTTAGTATCGTCCTTCATACCAGCTTACGCCTAATCTGGTCCACGATAAACAGCTTACGCTACTAAATGTCGAACCTCTAATCTGATCCGTACCTGAAATCAGCACAGGCCACTCAACAGCCCGCACCAGTGCTAACTCCAAGCTGACACGCAACAGCTTACACTGTTATGCACAGTAGTACGGGTCACACCAGAACACGGAAATCTACACAGTACCACTAAACAGCTTCTTCTATCAGCTTAGCACCAACGATATAACTAGCTCGTATCCGAGCTGTTCCATCTCCTCAGATTCTCCCTAAGCTGATCTGTACCGATTAGTTATCCACTATCCCAAATTATTAGCCACTAATCATCTTGGCTAATTATTGACCTCACAGACTAAGAGCTAAATGACCATCCAATTCACAGAATCACTTCCATTTTTCGGTTTTCCGCCCTTGTCAGTAGTTCAATGAATTGAAAATTTTATTGTGATATCAAACAAATAAGCCCACAACCGAAATATTGAAAAAGGGCAAAAGAACAGAAAATTTCATTGTTATCTCACAATTATCTTTTCGCACTTGTTCTACGAACACCGGTTAGCACACACAGATCCCTTCTCCAATGATCTGTGTAAACTTGATAGAATATATTCACTGTAATTCAAAAATCATTACTCCCCCTATCTCCATAATATGAGGTTGAAAACAATTTAAAAAGATTTTAAATTTTGGCACAAAATTTTCAATTTATATTTTCTTTCAAGAACAACATGCTCTAATACCACTTTTTGGAAATTTTCGTGTCTGCTATTAGATCACAAAGATCTGATACCACTTGATGAAAATTTTCGGACTGTGAACCAGATCTGATTGCACCCATACTGGGGGGACAACACAGAATATGACATTGTGCATTTTAAAAGTAGTTTTAAATGAAATAGCACACACTGTCGGCCATGATATAAAATTGTTTGGAGCTACAATAGCTCCGGTTCATAAAAGGTTTTGAGCAACGAGAGTATATCTATTTTTGTCTGAAATATGAACCGGAAAATACCAGACATACTCTCTGTTTGAAACTTAAAGTCTATTTAAAAAACTATATCTAGTAAATCAGTAAACAGTATGCATCGGATCTTTTTATAGAAGTTCGAAGGCAGCACCTTCGACGTCTCCTCTTCTTCCAAACTGGAAGGCTTCCATAGAACGGGTCACACCAGAACACGGAACAGGAAATATATCTTCAAAATACTCATGCACTCAAAAATACAGACTTTAATTCAAAAGCCTACATCGAAATAAACCACAACTCACAATAACCACAAAAGTAAATACATCAATACCAACAGTCGAATCATCAATAGAACATATCAGGTATCCCCCGGCACTGACTCAATACAATATACACATGAGTGGTACACTCAACTCCTAAGGGGCTCCACCAGCTGATGCACCACCCGTACCAGCTGATCTACCTGAAACACCTACAGTGGCCAAACATACGACCAAATAAGCCCCAAAAGAAAACAAAAGAGGTCAAACCTCGGTATGAAGAGCGATCGTAAAACAACTATCAAATAAAACATGCAACATATGGCGTGCAATGCATGAGGGTTACAACAAGGAATCATCGGGATCCAAAGCACTGTAACTCCGCTGGCGATCAAAATAAATCAGTGGCCACAATGCATGTGGGAGTATGGGAGATACCAGGTTGTTCCCACATGCAGTACCAGTAGAAAAAATCATCGAACTCAACCCAACCGGTGCCTTTCAGCTCAATGTGGGGTGTGAGCTACCAATTGGTCCTCATGGCGACACAAATCTCACAGCGTGGAGTAAAAGTGACGGGAGACAGCCGACGCCTCATTTTTATTTTCGAAAACAGCATACTGGTACAATTCAATCACCAAAATTGGTTCTTAAGAATTCAGGATCATCATGCTATGCGTGTATGAAAATCATCACAATATATAGCACATCACATAAAATTCAGCTGTCAGGCCTCGAGAACCATACAGAGTTAAACCACGCAAAACAATAGCGGAAGCAAACAAAAGTGGCTTAAAATTTTTGCTTGGCGTGACGATTAAAACATATAATTTAAAATACAACAATACTTAAAATATCCCAGTTCTATAAACACAATTCAGTACAACAGTACATCATTCAATAAATACAAGCACTACCGAAAGCAACTGAAATACAACAAAGCCAGGGCACTCCCCAACTAACAGTGCTTATATATATATGCTATACGCTAACTGGGACATTCTAACCAACTGATGGGGCACTACCAGCTGGGTCTGCTCCACGACCCGCCGAATAACCATGGTAACCTGAAAACACATATAGGAAAACAATACCAGCCCCATAGGGACATGGGATCAAACCCCAGTACGGAGAGCAACATAAGACAGCTAACGGAAAGCAACAAGTAATATGCAAATGCTATGCATGAACCGCTGAGCACAACAGAAGGCTATACCCAAAGGCAGGGAGACAGAATCTCGAAGGCAACTCAAAGATGATCAATAATCAATGTTGATAGCAATGGATAACAAATATCAGTAGCCACGGGGTGTGTGAGTATATGGGAGCTACCCACGCGTCTCAACACACGGTACCAGATGCAACACATGGCTCAACCCGCTGTTGCCCAACTCATGAGATGTAGAAGCTACCCACTCCGCTCATAATGGATAACAGATCCCAGCAGGGAGATGAGGTATGGGAGTTACCCGGTCAGCCTCAACAGCATCCTGCATGCACAAAATCAGCAACAATAAGGTACGGCTACAACAGATCTGAGCTCAAGAGATAAATGCGTGTCTGCAACAGATGCAATGTTCAACACAGAAACATATAAAATATGCAAAACATACACAGCAGCAAGCATAATCACCCATGCTCAATCCAAAGCTGTAAAACAAGCTCACATCCGTACCTCAAATCTTCTGGGCTACAATTACCACAAACAGGGTCCGAGCAACAAAGATCTGTCACCTGCTAAGCCATCATAAGAAACTACTCAAGAACCGAAACCCAGAAAAGCAACAGCTGGGAGCTACGAACTCGACCAGCGCTATACTACCCCTCTATCTCAACAGAGAGCTCTAAACAAACACAAGATAGGGTGCGAACACTTACCCCAACAAGCTAGGACGGAACGCTAACAGACTACACAAGGGAGATGTCTTAGCACACCTCACCAGCTTCAAGCAAGCATTCAAAAGCAGCACCAAACGAAGAGTCTTAGGAAGAGGAGTCCAGCGCTACCACTCTTAATTCAATCGGAGCTGTCTACCAATGGCAATCGGAGAAGATAAGGTTCGGTGAACAGTAGATAGGGTATCGCGACAGAGTTCGCTATCGAGAAATATTCTAAGTGTCGGGAAACAATAAAAGGCAACGAAGACCAAGTCCTCTTATGTAATCAAATCTGCCTATGCTTGCTGAACAAATCTCACCGACAACTTAAAGTACAAAGCTGATATTCCCACTCGGATCTGAATCTCTTAACAGATCTCTCTATCACAAATAGATCTCGACTAACTCAAACGACGTCGCAGAAGTCCACTATCTCAATTGGACACGTCACCCGCTACACAAAATCTGAATCGCTAGCGCAAAAGGAATCTGAACCCAAAACGGCGTCGCTCTCTAACACTCAGATCTCTATCAAATCTGAAGACCAACGCTGCTCACTGCTGAGTCTCGCCCGCTAAACCTAAACTCCATCGTTCCAACTAATCCAAACGATGTAGTTTAGCTACTCTCTGCTGACACAAGCTAGCGCACTCTCTTCTGCTCAGCAACAACTGATTCCACCACGACTGATGTACACAACTACTCAACGATGAATAACACTCGCATCTGAACAGATCCCGCAACAAAACTCTAACTCTCCAGATCTGTTCTAAGGACTTATCCAAAACCCGATAGCTTCTCCAAGAATATCGACTCAAAGCTAGACACCTAGACTCGCTCGCTCAAATCTGAATCCAACAAGACCCGATTAATTAACTCAATTAATCCTTCTAAACTTTCGGGTCTCACATCTCTCCCCAACTAAAAAAACGGATTTCGTCCTCGATATAAATCAACTCCAAATAAAGAGTTCAAGATAACTGGGGAAACAAACATAAGCAAACATTTACTAGGACATAACAAAGAACCAACGACTGGAATCTGATACAACACTCACTCAAACAGATGCGGCCACTCACGCTGCATCTTTTCTTCCAGTTCCCACGTAGCTTCTTCTCTACCATGTTTGCTCCATTAAACCATTACCAAGGGAATGCTCTTATTCCTCAGCTGTTTCTCTTTTCTATCTAGCTCCACCTCATCAGTTCTCAACACATGCGACGGATCTGGCTCATACTTCCTCAGCATCGACACATGAAACACATCATGTAAGGAAGACAAATCTGGTGGCAACAGCAAACGATATGCCAAAGGGCCAATCCTCTCAGCTATCTCATAAGGACCAACATAACGAGGAGCCAACTTTCCCTTGAGACCAAATCTCATAACACTGCAAAAATGAGAAACCTTAAGGAAAACTAGATCACCAACTTCAAATTCTAAAGGGATACGCCTCTTATTCGCATAAATAGCTTGGCGATCTTATGCAGCTTTCATTCTCTAGCGAATTAGATCCACTTGATCTCTCATTTGCTGCATAAAATCTAGAGAAGACAACGCCTTCTCCCCCACTTCTTCCCAACATACAGGCGATCTGCACTTTCTACCATACAAAGCTTCAAATGGTGCCATCCCAATCGTGACCTGATAGCTGTTATTGTAGGAAAACTCAACCAAAGACAACGAATCTTGCCAGTTACCCCTAAAGTCCATCACAACAGCTCTCAACATATCCTCTAAAATCTGGATAGTTCTCTCAGATTGGCCATCTGTCTGGGGGTGATACGCTGTACTCATCGCCAATCTGGTTCCCAAAGCAATCTGCAAACTCTTCCAAAACCTAGAAGTAAATCTAGGATCACGATCTGAAACAATAGAAACTGGCACACCGTGCAAACGCACTACGAAATCTATGTACAACTTCACCATCTTCTTCAAAGAATAAGTCATGTTGTAGGGAATGAAATGCACAGACTTCGACAATCTGTCAACTACCACCCAAACCGCATCACAACCTCTGCTGGAACGAGGAAAATGCATGACAAAATCCATAGCTATGTGCTCCCAATTCCATTGGGGCACCTCTAAGCTTTGCAAAAAACCACCAGGTCGCATCCTCTTAGCCTTGACTTGCTGACAATTCAGACAACGGGCTACAAAATCAGCAACATCACTCTTCAAACCTGCCCACCAGTAATGTTGCTTCAAGGCATAGTACATCTTCCTTGCACCAAGATGGAAACTAAGTGTAACGCCCCAAAATCTATAGGACCACATTTATGCATTTTATTGATCGCATGGGCCAAATTGGTAATTTTAAATGTTATGTATTTGCTGATTTTAATTAATTTCAGAAACGAGATGCGCTGTGGCTGGTACCAGCAGATGAATCCAAAGAGTGATGCACGAGCTGGTTTAAATCGTTTGAAAAATATTTTAAGGAGGACAAATGATTTCTTTTGAAAAAGGTTTGGTGTTTTACAAATTAAAATGATATGAAGGGAATTTTACTAAACTTTAGAAGTGTGTCATGCTTGATTTCACAAGTAACTTGACACTAATCCCTTTCATATAAAAACCTGTTTTCAAAGTAATATTTTCATCATTTGCAAAGAAAAGTCTTAAAGTGTTCTTCAAAATAATTCCAGAAGAGTTCGTGCGTTGCTCAAGGGGAAGATTTCTGCAGGAATTAGTTGCTGTCGCAAAGATTTGTTTAAGGCAAGTAAAAGCTGATCCTTTGCTACACCATTTGAAGCATATATTGTTGTTTTTATGGATCTGCTTGCCTGTATGTTTAAGATATGATTAAAGTTCATGTTTGAAATGATTTAGACATGAAAAGGAAAGAAAGATGGGTTCGAAAATGTTGTTTTGATGTTTATGATGTCTTCCAGAAAGTTTATGATGTTTTAAAAGTACTGAGGATTCGAGTTTATTCCCAGAATGTTATGAATGTTCTTCTTTCAATAGTTTTAATGTCAGAATTTGATAACTGTGTATTCGATAGTTGCTAGTTGAATCATTATAAAGTATGGTTTGATAGGCAACGGCGGATGGCATAGTTGTTGTTTTGATATTACAAATGTCGAGTTATG
>KV006383.1:0-58368 GCA_001598015.1 Dorcoceras hygrometricum
TATGCGGATTCAACATATATATCAAATATATTAATAACTTTGGGATGATCGATCGCGAGAGCTATGCGGTCCGTGGTTGCCAATCACGGACCTGGGTCCAATCCTAGGTGAAATGCAATATGCAATGCAATCCTATTACATTTGCTTCCGGTTTTACAGATCTTCGGTCTTCAATATCTTTGATCGTCATGGGCCCACCATCTTAAAAAGTCCTCCCACTAAGTCTAGTAATTTACAATTAAATTCCATGACACATAAGGGATACATTTTACAAGGAGTGGAAACGGGCCACAAACAGACCCACTTTAATAAATGATAATCAATAATATTAAAATCGAAATCGCAAAACCTAAAGCATACACCTATCACATTGGGCACGGCTCTCGATCATCCCTAACATGCAATCAATCTAATTAACTTGCATAAATTAAATAATCAAATTATCTACCACAAAATCATATTTTAATCATAAAATCGTATTTTATAATAAAATCGTATTTTATAATAAAATCGCATTTTGTCGATAAAATCAAATTTTAATCAACAAAATCATATTTTAATTATAAAATCATATTTCACAATTAAAATCATATTTTGCAATTTTAATTGCATCAAATTGGGCTTAAAACGATTTTAGGCCCAAAATCTCAAAAATTTCAAAATCGACCAAAATCGGGCCGATATCGAATATCGGCCCGAAAACTTCATGGGCTGCCCGGGACAGGCCCGAACAAAACCTAGAAGTAAATTATCCGTCGCAACGATGCCGGATACGTCGCAGGACGGCGGCAGCCGCCGCCGCCACATCGCGCTGCAGCAGGCCGCGCGCACGTCGCAACATGTGCGACACAGCCGCGCGCGGCGTCCGATCATCGCGCAGCCAGGTGCGCGCGTCCAGTGGCCTTCAGCCGGCCAGCAAGTGGCCAGTGGGTTTCACATCCATGCACAAAATCGCAGCAACCAGTGGCGCAATCCAGCGGCCAATTCACGTCCGCCATGCGCGGCCAGCGCGCATGCATCGCGCGGAGAGGGGCGCCGCCATGGCCTTTTTGCAACGTTTTTTGCTTCTTCGATTCTGAAAATATGAGATTTGATACAATAGGGCAATAATGTATTGAAGGATCCGAGCCTTGGCTCTGATACCACTGTTGGGAAAGCGGTGGCGGATCCGGATCCCACTTCCCGATGCGCAGCGGAAAACCAAAAATGCCCGGAAAGTGTTCAATACATTCAATAAAATCTACAAACATTCATAGGGTGTTCGTAGATAGTTACCTTGCTGGCGTCTAGGCGCCTGGCTCCGACCAGTTTCTCTAGGAAACCGGCACTTCAAACTGTAGGCGGCGGTAGATCGTCAATCAGGTCCACGACCGGAAACAATCTTCCTCCAAAAACTTCTTTTAAGGAGGGAGGGATGTGAAAATCCCAAAAAAAAAAATGGGTCAAACAGATTTCTCCCGGTCAAAACAGACCTCTCGCGATTTGTGGGAGAGATCTGGACTTGAGAAGCGCACAGGGTCCACAACGTGTTTTTAGCAAAACGACAGCGTTTAGACCAAGTGGAAACGACGCCGTGTAGAATGTTGGAGAAATCTGTTTTGGTACATGTGCGAAGAGAGATCTGCTTTGCACAAAACGACGTCGAATTACATGCGCGAAGAGAGATTTGTTTTAGAGAGATCTGTTTTGGGCGCGCGGGCGAAAGAGAGACCTGGTTTTTCACAAACGACGTCGTATGACTTACGCATGCGAAAACAGATCTCTCCCGTAATTGAGAGATCTGATAGGCATAGCGCGGGAAGGATGCGACGTCATATCGATGGGATCTGATTTGCCTTAGCGAGAGATCTGTCAGCGACGACGCAGAAGCAGACTTCACGATATTCATATTTCACAAACTTCATCTTCTCCATGAAACTTCAGAATTCAGATTCCTCGATGCGAATCCAGATTCTTGGTACAGGAAACTTCACCCGTGAAATTCAGAAAGATTTCTCACGCGTATAAGGCAGATTTCACGCTGTAACTGCCGATTTAGGAGATTAATGGCCGATTTACTCACCCAAATCAATGCCTACGTTAATGATTGTGTAACAGTCGACGTAATTAGAGATTTAAGGGTCTTTAATGGCGGACACTCGACTTCCCCTCCTCGCCACCTATAAATACCCGATGGTGACTGCAGAATTTCCACACCACTTCGAAATTCACAGTAAGATAAGTGAGAAACTCTCACGCTGAAGTGCTGCAGAACCGCCCTGTGCAAATTACGATCCAGCGTGTGCGAGACTTAGGAAAAAATTTCGTGCAATCGATTTACTGCCAAGATTCGTTCGAACAGCAGGATTTTTGTGCTACCAGACTTCACCGCAGATTCATACGACAGACTCTATCAAATTTCAAATTTTTAAGTGGGCTTTTGCTATTAATTTCGGTTGTTATATTACATATATTATTCATTTCGTAAATTCAGTTTTTAAGCCTACCGTTCGAGCAACTCTTGTTCAGATTTCTGTGTCGTTTCAAGCCCCGTTTGCACTGATTTTTGCTATCGTAATATGGGTCTACGGAATATTCCGCACTCTGGGTTACTTGGTGTAACCACATGGCCTCGACCCCTTAGAGGAATAAAAATTAGGGACTGATCGGTAAACCATAGACATGAAGTAATCATCAGTGCTATCTGTCATGCTATGTTTTATCATGTTATGCTCTGCTCTGTTATGCCCTGCTCTGTTCTGATTATGTTCTGTTCTAAATTCAGTCATATATGTATATATATATAATTGTTATGCTCGAATGGTATCTTCCACTTGCTGAGTATTTCCCCAACCACTCACCACTTACTTCTCCACCCAGATAAGAATGAAGAGCAGGTAGAAGAAGAAGAACAAGATCAGTTCTGGGGCTGGTGAAGATTCTGCTTTGTTGATGTAATTTAGTTATTTTCGCTTCCGCAAATTTATCTGATTTTCCGATGTAAAAACTATATTATTTTGGATATGTAATAGACTGGTTTGAGCTATGCTATGATGACTTAATGTTTTACAATTATTAAATTGTTTAATATTGCCGATGTCATGAGTCTCGGTCCCGGGGCGTGACACTCGTCGATCTATTTAAGGATTTTGTGTATCATTAATATCCTTGAAGCCGAAGTAACAACAAACAGTTTCCAAGTCTGCTGAAGCAGAATATCGATCTATGGTTCATGCTACATGTGAAGTAGTTTGGCTTTTATCACTGCTTAATGTTTTGCAAGTTGAATATAATCATCGGCTTCATTCTTTTGTGATACTAGGTTAAGTCTGCTATACTATAACATGTAACCCTATTTTCCATGAACAAACAAAACACATTGACATTGATTGTCATACTGTTCGAGAACGATTGCAAAGGCCTTATCAAAATTTTTTATGTCTCTACTAATTTACAACTTGCAGATTGTTCAAGAAGTCCCTGCTCCCTTCTCGCTTCCGCATGTTATTTTCCAAGATGGGAATTCACAACAGTCATGCTCCACCTTGAGAGAGGCGTATTAAATAATGGAGTAGTGATCTATTCCGCTGACAGAACAGGGCGTACCTGATCTGCTGACAGAATAGAACATAGTTAACCATTGGTGATCTGTTCTGCTGATAGAACAAAGACTACCCGATCTACTGACAGAACATGACAGAGTGTACCCAGTCTGCTGACAGAACATGACAGAGTGTACCCAATCTGTTGACAGAACAGAGCGTCCCGATCTGTAGACAGAATAAAGCGTCCAGGTCTACTGACAGAACAGAACATGGTCTGTTCTGCTGTTCCCGTTTGTTTGTAAGAAGGATGGATAAATAGTGATCGTATAAAATTGTACGCCACCTTTCTTTTCCTCTTCTTTCTATCGATTTTCTTTTGCCTGTATATAAATTCATAATCGATTGGATGTTTGACAGTTAAGTGAATAGAAATTCTCTTTCATTCAAACTCCAAATTCTAATAAGTTAATTCCTAAAAAAGATATGCAAGAACAAATATAAATATATATATATATTTATACCGTAAATAATATGAAAAATTGTAACAAACCGTAAAATAATCTTTCGTATGATAGAATGCATATGTTGCTGTCTCACAAGCATTGAAAACCGAAAGAGATGGGCAGGAAGTTATAATCCACACATGCGAGTTTAATTATATTGTTCAAGAATCAAATAATACGTTGCGAATCTATTAAATAACCAGTATCCTTCAGTGAAACGTAATCGCTTATTTGAAAATCTTCGCATATTAATAAATAACGAGAACGTGTACCACCTAAGAAGAACATCATATATACACACACATACATATATATATATATATATATATATAATCTAATACAAATATCGAATGCATAATATATATGAAGCTGCATTTAATAACCCATAAATGATGTGGGCAAATGTGGGCATCTATAAGAATTTGAATGGATATGGAAAAGGATATTCACCACAAATATAGTTAGATACTGCAATGCAAATAGTATTATGTATGATAATCATACGAATATTCTTTCGAGAGAAATCGGACCAGTGTATTCAATTGTGAAAAATTAATGACTTTAAATGCTTTTGTAAATTTTAGAAATCTGTAGATATTCAACAATAACTTTTATAAACTTCATGAAAATCATGTGGTATTCAATAATGACTTTTATAAACTCAATAAAATCTTGTGGTATTCAACAATGACTTGTGTAAACTGTTAGGATCGAAAACACAGCTCGGGAGTTCAGGGGAAGGGGGATGTGAATGAACTCCTTTGCTAATTCTTCGTGAAAACTATTTTAAAAATATTTTACAGCCCTTAGCTAAGCTGAGTTACCAGCTTGGAGGATCTTAGTGTAGACTGTTGTATCGTGTAACAAAAATATTTGTGCGGAAAGAACACGATTCAACAGTGAATATGTTGAAAACTTAAACTGAAATTGAATGTGGTTAATAAAATAGATAGGATTTGTTTCTGGAAGTTCGGAGCTTAAATCCTACGTCTCCCCTTCTTCCTCAACAGGAAGGATATCCACTAGAAGATTTGATTATTACAGCGCCTGTAACAACCCATTCCGATAGCCAGCAGCTGCAAGAACTCCTAGCACTCTTACAACAGAAACAGACTCACGATCTGTTCTGGAATACAACAATCAACTCTAAGCTGTTTCAACTTTACAAGCTCTCTCACGCTCTATCTATGATATACAATAAAATCTTAATACTACAGAGTGAGATTCAATAGATTGTGTGACACAGAAAATTGAAAACAAAAAGCTGTGTGTGTGTCACTCTTTGTGAGCTGGATTGAGAATTGTAAACTCTGATTTCGCTCTTGTATGTTCACATTCATAATCGTATTCGCATTCGTTACTTCAATCTCAATATCTTCGAACTGATCTGCTTCTCCAATTTATACTTTTTGGATCAACGGTAATAAATGTTACCAGTAGACACGTCGTATAGATCCAAAGTGAGTTATCTGTGGAGTCTTTAATGCTTGTACTGTATACGTACATCTTCATTAAATGCTTTCCTTTTTTAGCATATACTCTGCCGTACTCAGTTGAAAGCAGATCTCTGTATATTAGAAATTTGCTAAAGGTAGTTCCAACGACTACAAAGAGATCCCGAGAAGTTAACACATTAAATCAAGTTGTACAAAACCTCAAAATAATCTGAAATACTTTTAGTTGAGTTGTCTTTACTCAGCTTGACTCCGATCGCTCTGCTGAACTACTTTAATCTGCTCTAAGTTTTTTCTGTACTGTTCTAGATAGTAATCTTTGTTCATTTTACTTCTCTGATTAGTTCGGTATGTAGGATTGTCGTACTGAACCTATTCTGCTCCGAGCTGGTTTCTCCAAGCTGATCTCCAGCTGGTCTGCTATCACACTTCTCTCTCTGAGCTGGTTTATTAATCTATTTTTGTCTTCACCAAAACTTACAAATTCTCCATCAATTTTCCCTTTTTGGTGATGACAAAACTTATGAGTAAAAAGAGATTTTATTAACTTTGTAAGCTTTTTACATATACAATCAGCTATACAAGAAACACAGATCTAAGCCCCTAAGTCCTCACACCAACCTTCTATTTTTACTGCTTTCACCTTCCCCCTTTTGGCATCACCGATCTCCTTAAGGTGATTGACCAATTCAGCCAGTTGTAACTTGATCAAGGCCATCTCACTAGAAAAATGCTGAAGTTTCTTCAAATTGATGAACAAGATTAGTTTCCAATGCCGTCTGAGAAGTATTGACGATGGTCACCACCTCATCCATCTTTTTGTAAAATGCTTGCCTGAAAATTTTAGAGTCGCATTTCAGATATGTCTGATCATCCCGCATCATGTTAATCGTGGATTCCAGGGATGTGACGACTCTATATAGATTTAAATTCAGATACAACATCAAAATCTGTCGGGGTACTAGAAATGTTTACGGGCTTTGGACCGGCTTGGGCAAAATAATCTCATCCGTTCGATATTACTGTACCAGCTTGGAAACACTAATTCCAACATCGTGATAATATTACACTGTATATGTCCTTGAGCTGGACCTATTCAGCACGGAGCTGACCAGCTCGAAGACAGACAATAGACTTTTGTTATTATCTGTTTGAATTACTTTGTTCCTCCTGAACAAGTGCATATGGAACATGATTAAGACATATCTAAGAGACCTAAATATTTCTAAAGTAAGAAAACTTAGAGTCTGGTAGAGGCTTCGTGAAGATGTCAGCTACTTGCTGATCTGTTGGAACATGCTCTACCCAAACGTCCTTTTTCAGCACGTGGTCTCTTATGAAAATGATGTCTTATGTCAATGTGTGAAACAACTGCTTGAATGCTATAGAAATTTTTGAAAAGCGTACTGAAATGTTAGGGGAGATGAAGGTTTTATAGTGTACGAAGGATGAGAGAGAAAAAGTAGTGGACACATGTCATCCTAAGATTTGAAAGACATTTGAAATTCTTAGAGAGTGACCGTTCGATTTAAAAAGAGTTTAAGAAGTTAAAATAATCTCATCCATTCGATCTTACTATACCATCATGAAAACACTAATTCAAACACCGTGATAATATCGCATTGTATATATCCCTAAGCTGGACCAGATCAGCACGGAGTTGACCAGCTCGGAGACATTCAATGGACTTTTGCTATTATCTATTTGAATTTCTTTGTTCCCCCTGAACAAATGCATATAGAACATGATTAAGACATATCCAAGAGACCTAAAATATTTCTAAAGTAAGAAAACTTAGCGTCCGGTAGAGGCTTCGTGAATATGTCAGCTACTTGCTGATCTGTTGGAAAATGCTCTACCTGAACGTCATTTTTCAGCACGTGTTCCCTTATGAAGTGATGTCTTATGTCAATGTGCTTGGTCCTGGAATGCAACACAGGGTTTTGAGTGATTGCTATCGCACTCGTGTTTTCACAGAAGATGGGTGCTTCAGCTGCATCAACATCGTAGTCCCTAATCTGTTGTTGTATCCATAAGATCAGAGCACACCAGCTCCCAGCTACTAGGTACTCTGCCTCAACTGTGGACGTTGCGGTTGATGTCTGCTTCTTGCTAAACCATGATATCAATCTGTCACCCAAGAACTGACAAGTTCCACTTGTGCTACGCCGATCTATCTTATAACCTGCGTAATCTGTATCACTATAACCAAACAAATTGAAACTTGAGTCTTTAGGATATCAAAGACCCACGTTCTGAGTGCCCTTAAGATATTTTAAAATGCATTTAACAGCTATGTAGTGAGACTATTTTGGATCAGCTTGGAACCGAGCACACGTAGAGACAACGAACATAATGTCCGATCTGCTTGTAGTTAGGTACAAAAGCGATCCAATCATCCCACGATACATAGTTACCCCTACGGTAGTACCAGCTTCATCCTTGTCTAGCTTGATTGAAGCACTCATTGGATTAGCTGCTGAAGAGCATTTTTCCATCCTGAACTTCGTTAGAAGTTCCTTTGTGTACTTGGATTGATTGATGAAGATTCCATCTTCAAGCTGCTTCACTTGTAAATCGAGGAAAAATGTCAGATCCCCCATCATGCTCATCTCGAACCTATCCTGCATTAGCTTGGAAAATTTGTCACAAAGCTTAGGATTAGTGAGACAAAGATAATATCATCAACATCGATTCTACTAATAAGACATGATTATTCTTAACGAATTTAAACAAGGTCTTATATACAGAACCAATAACAAAATCATGCTCAATCAAAAATTTGGACAGAGTATCATACCAATCTCTTGGAGCTTGTTTCAGACCATACAAAGCTTTATCCAGCTTATATACGTAATCTGGTCTGGTATGATCTACTAAGCCAGGAGGTTGTGGAACATACACTTTCTTATTTAGGATGACGTTTAAGAATGCACTTTTAACATTCATTTGATAAACTTTGAAATTTTTGCAAGTTGCGCATGCAAGAAAAACACGTATGGCCTCTAATCTGGCTACTGGCGAAGAATTTCTCAAAATCTATTCCTTCTTCTTGTCTATAGCCTTGAGCCACTAATCTAGCCTTATTTCTTACTACGTTTCCATTCGCATCAAGTCTTGTTCCTAAAGCCCATTTAGTACCTATTATTTTCTGGTTAGTAGGTCTAGAAACTAATGCCAAACTTTGCTACGTTCCATTTGGCTAAGTTCTGCATAGTTTCTATCCAGCTCGGTGTTGGGGATCCGGATCCGCCCCCCGGCGAGGCAGCGGAAGAACAAAGAATAAAAGCCGGGAGACGATCAATACGAAAGGTTCAAAACAAACTACGACATTCATAGGATGTTTAGACGAATACCTTGCTGGCACTTGTGCCTGGCTCCAACCGGAATTACAAGAACCCGGCTCTTCTCGGTAGATTGTGGTAGATAACGCCAATCCGGTCCACGACAAGAACCGAGACTCCTTCGTCAGCCTGCACTAGAAGCACTGACGAATTCTGCACGAACGGATTATCCTCGAAAAACTAGGCCGAAACGATTTCCGGCGAAGTGGCGGCGGCGGGCGGCGCACGGCGGCGGCGGCGTTTGAGAGAGGAGGGGCGGCTATTTGCACTTAGGGTTAGGTTTAGTTGTAACACAAGTGTGTAGGTTAAGTCATAATCCTATATTAAATAGATAGGTGATGGACTTGGATCCGGCCCAACGGGCCCTGGTCCAACGGATGAACATTCGTTTCATCTCCATCACCGAGACTTCACCGTAACTCCGATAGCCGATCAGATCGGACCGATCGACTCAGTTTCCGAAACTGAATATTATGATCTGAAAAACCATTTTTCAGAACCCCAGTGCAAAATGACCGTTTTGCCCCTCAACAGCGGGAAACCCCGGTTTGATCCCTGTTGACTTTTAGGAAGTCGCACTTCCCGAAATCCTCTTCTCGTGCTCAACACATTGAGCTGAGTATCCGTGCGGGAATCTCGAATCTAGTACTTGTGTGACCCTCAATGGTTCAGGGATACAGCTAGCCCGCCCCATGATCCCCTAGGTATCATTGATAGTGCCTGCAAGAACCAGTCGGTCATGGTTAGCATACGGTACGGTCCTTTCATCCATATATCCCGATCAGATCAACGATCATTGGTAAATCGAGAGTCGCTAGAGATCCGATAGCTATGCATACATCTTGAGATCGAATAGTGACATCGCGAGTGTAACTAGGTAAACACATTTACCTAAAACACTTCTAGTACTCTGGCCAGAGATTTATACACTATTATCCCCTCAGATAGCATAGGATATCCACGCATGTCTGCGAGCGGTGAATCCTCGACAACGATGCATCGACTATCTTGGAGATCGAATAGTGACATCGCGAGTGTAACTAGGTAAACACATTTACCTAAAACACTTCTAGTACTCTGGCCAGAGATTTATACACTATTAGGATATCCACGCATGTCTGCGAGCGGTGAATCCTCGACAACGATGCATCGACTCCTACATGCATCGGGGTCTCACCCAATCCCGACGCCTTATGACCCCAAGTGAGTCGGCAAACGGGTCAAAGTGAAACGCCTATCTTGTAGAGTCTCAATGACGTTTCGAGTCGTGAGGACTAATCAGTACAACCAAGACCTCGGACTTATCCACTCGACAAATGGTAACCACTCTGAAAGTCCGAACGAGGGTAGTTCGATAGATCACCAGGTCACTATCTATCTGCATGCTCAGAACATCACAATGTTCCCTACCAATGAAACATGGTAATTCGCATCGCAGATACTAGTCTCGAACTCGGGCGGCCTTATCCTCATTTTGACGGCCCAATCGACTAGGAACATGTTCAGAATACACAGCGACTATTAGATGTGTTTCATGATAGTCGTCATACCCACTATCACATCTAACATACGCTTTAGTGCATTCTAGGTCTTTACTCAACGCAATTGTAAATCATTACACACATAACGAAAGTAAAGAACACCATATGAGTAAATGCGAATATCATATATAAAGACTGTTTGTACAAGAGTCTATAAAACCCACACGCCACAAGTTGGCTAGTTGGGCATCTACTCTAACACTCGGGTCTGCTAAGGCTTCATCTACCTTCTCAGTTTCTATATGAGATATGAATGCAGAGTTAAAATACTCGTCTATCATCTGGCTTCGTGTGCTAAGAGGTGCGGAAGGGTTACCAATGACCAGCTCGGGTGGATGATTCTGATTCCATCAGAAACCTGTTCTATATGAGGTTGATGCTTTGTGCCAAGTTTTGATGCTTGCTTCCTGTTCCCCCTGCAGTCCTGCTGGGTCGCCTTGAATATCCCCTGCTATATCATCAGCTTGCGCATGTTCTCCATCAACTGGTACGTGATCTGGTTCAGCTGACGCATGATCTGGATCAGCGTTGCATGAACCGACACTCACAACTGGCACACCCGTTGCTTGCTGGTCCTATACTGTGTCACTGTTAGTCAAATCAATGACTTCAATGTTACCTGGGACACCAGCTTGCATAATATTTTGAATATCAGTGTTGGTGATTGGTGTGTCCAAGGCATGCTGGTCGTCAGCTTGTGTGAGGTCCGGGGCTCAAAGAGGGCGGGGAGTGATCGCCGGTGCCAGAGGTTGCACGGACAATGAGCGGCTCCTGGCAGGCTTCTAGAAGCGAAGGGGCACATGAATGAATCGATCCCACACCGGAATGAGAGGGATTAGAGAGTGGGAAGTTATAGATGTAATGAAGGTTAGTTGAGAAAGGCTTATCAGATTAAATTGGTACTACTCATACCAACAAGGTGCATCTTCTTTTCGGGAGCTCATCACCTAAGAACTCTAAAGTTAAGCGTGCTTGACTTGGGACAATTTTGGGATGGGTGACCCCCTGGAAAGTTTCTCAGGGTGCGTGCGAGTGAGGACAAAACACGCTGAAAAGAACAATGTTGGTACATTGGGGGCAGTCGTTAAATCTGGGGCGTTACTGATGGTATCAGAGCAAACCTCTCTTAGTACGGTGTGGTTCGGGGACGAACCAAGCGGAAGCTGGTGGGCATGTGAGGTCCGGGGCTCAAAGAGGGTGGGGAGTGATCGCCGGTGCCAGAGGTTGCACGGACAATGAGCGGCTCCTAGCAGGCTTCTAGAAGCGAAGGGGCACATGAATGAACCGATCCCACACCGGAATGAGAGGGATTAGAGACTGGGAAGTTATAGATGTAATGAAGGTTAGTTGAGAAAGGCTTATCAGATTTAATTGGTACTACTCATACCAACAAGGTGCATCTTCTTTTCGGGAGCTCATCACTTAAGAACTCCAAAGTTAAGCGTGCTTGACTTGGGACAATTTTGGGATGGGTGACCCTCTGGGAAGTTTCTCAAGGTGCGTGCGAGTGAGGACAAAACACGCTGAAAAGATCAATGTTGGTACAATGGGGGCAGTCGTTAAATCTGGGGCGTTACTGCTTGGTTTCTGGTCTATGCCTCGTCATCACTTGATTCATCTAGGTTGGTTGATTCCAGACGAGTACACAAGTCGTTCATTTTAGCAGCTGAAGTTGATCGGAAACTGGTTTCATCGAACACCACATGAGCTGATTCCTCCACATTTTGCGTTTTATTGTTGAATACTCTCTAGGCTCTGCTCACTGCTGAATATTCTAGAAAGATACCTGCATCAGATTTAACATCAAACGCTTTTAGATAGGTTTTATCATTGTTGTGGATGAAGCATCTGCATCCAAACATCCTGAACAAGAAATATCAGGTTTCTTGTCACCAAATCTCATATGGGGTTACACCATGACACTTATTAATCATAACTCTGTTCTGAGTATATAGAAAGCCGTGTTAACGGATTCAGCCCAAAATTTATTAGAAATTCCTGAATCAGCAATCATGGTTGTAACAGCTTCTTGTAAAGTACAATTTCTATACTCAGCTAACCCGTTTTGCTGAGGCGTTCTACCTGTAGACAACTCATGCTTTTCCAATGTCATTCAGATAAGAGGATAGTTTATAATTTAAAAACTCAGTTCCTCTATGTGACGCCCGAACCCAACGGGGCCACGAGAATTGGGTAAATAAAAATTTTCGAATAAAAGAAGGGCTAAAAGATAATTCGCTATAGGCTGTATTTCCTATAACTTGAAAAGAACAAAATAAACGACAAGCTCACGAATCAGCAGGTACTTAAGTTGCGCGCCAACTTCTAAAAACATTTGCGGAAAAACAGTTTGTATTGATAATTTGCAATTGCGATTACAACAGCTGCTATTCTAAGTAAATGGTGCAGGTGAGACTGCTGATGAGTTTTTCCCTACTGACGGTGAGGACCTGTGAGCGCCACCTGCAGCTGTACCCTGTGGCCACTCTGACGTTTTATCTATGTTTACGCTGTTTTAGTACTTTATCTGTCATGATCAGTTTATGCTACTTTTACTTAATCTGGTTTTTAAACAGTATGGATGATTTTATGTTTTAAAATATTCATTTATTTATGTTTAAATTAATGTTGATAAAATGTTTAAAGAGAATGAGCCATACTTTTTAGTTTATTTATTCCGCACATGATTTTAAAAAAAAAAATCTGGAGTCTCGTTCGTTTCAGTTGGTATCAGAGCGTTGGTTCTGGTGGGGTACTAGCCTGCTACGTGGAGCTCGGAAGTCGCACTGTCAGTCTGTAAGTTTTAGGGTTTTTACGATTCATATTTTCGCATGGTGCATGTTTTATTTCTGCATTAGTTTTACCTTAGGAGTTTAAGAGTTAGACGCCTAGTCATGCGCTTAGATTTACGTGAAGGATTTTGGGTGTCAGTATGCCCCCTCGACATGCTAGGGATCAGCAGGATGATGATGCACCACCTCCTCCTCCTCCGCAGTTGACGCCTTATGAGAGGGCTAGTGTGGACATGCTAGCCGGGATCACCAGGTTGCTAGAGAGGCAGTCGGGGCGATCTAAGAAGTCTCATGAGGAGGATGTGGCTGAGCGGTTCCGCAAGCATGGACCCAAGGAGTTTGCTGGATTGAATCTGAGTAGAACAGTTAGACTTTCTAGGACTTGCCTTGAGAACTTAGACGGGTAGGACTAGCGAACCTACTAATATTTTAGGAATCCATACTATTTTGGGAACCAAGATTAATTGTAAACACGTGCCTGTGTGAGCGTATCGATTTCAGGAGAGATCCGTGTTTTGGGTGTCACTACCCTTGCTTTGCTAGATTCAGGGGTGACTCACTCGTTCATCTCGAGCACGTTTATTCAGAGGATGAGTATCATTCCGGAGAGCTTGGATGTGGCTCTCGCAGTGATGATTCCGCCGGAGAGGAGTTGATGATGACCAGCACTGTTCTGGGATTGACGATGATGTTCCAGGATCATGCGGTTGGAGCAGACTTGGTCGTGTTGCCGATGTCAGGATTTGACATCATTCTAGGTATGGACTGGTTGACGGAGCATGGAGCAGTGATTGATTGCCAAAGGAGGTCAGTGACGATCAAGTTGTCAGGGCAGGAGACTTTCCTATTTTAGGCAGCGAGGAGACAGCGGAAGCCTAGACTCATCTTTCTGTAAGGCAGGAAGCTAGTTGAGCTTGGATGTCAGACGTTCTTGACCAGTGTTACCACATCAAGAGATACAGTAGGCCCTTCACTGTCTGATGTCGAGGTAGTCAGGGACTTTGCAGATGTTTTCCCTGATGACATTGTGGGAGTTCACCGGAGATAGAGGTGTAGTTTTCGATTGAGCTGATGTCAGGGACAGTGCCTATCTCGAAGGCACCATACCAATTGGCTCCTACCGAGATGAAGGAGCTAAAGGAGCAGATTTAAGAGTTGCTTGACAAGGGATTTACTCGCCCTAGCTTTTACCCATGGGGCGCGCCAGTTCTGTTTTTGAAGAAGAAGTATGATAGTATGAGGTTGTGCATAGACTACAGGGAGTTGAACCGTGTCACAGTGAAGAACAAGTATCCACTGTCAGGCCCGGTACGCTAAGTCGAGGATTAATAAATCAATTAATCACAATTATGCGGAAGCATCAAAATTCTTAATTTTTTTTTAAAATGTTGGGCCTGATCCAAAACATCAATCTTAAAATAGTTCATAATCAAAATACGAGTTTAACACAAAACTCACAACATAACAGGTAAACAACATGTAGTAAATCAACTACAGATCCCCAACATAATTGAAGGCACATGACATCCCATGGCTAAATATATCAATACATAAATATAACTGAGACTCAATCAAAAAGGGGATCGACCAGCTGAAACTCCACTCTGTCCAGCCTGGTTACCTGAAGAACCTTCCAAAGCCAATACAGACCAAGGCAGCCCAAAAACAGGGAAAATAAAGACGTCAAACCTCAGTAAGAACCATCTAAAAACAGCAAATCATGCAACATGCTATACTTCAAGTTATCAAAGAAATCGATCATCAAGGCCAACGACTCAGCTGGCAAAAATCTCAATTGAGCCTCAAACACCACGCACAGCCAATCAGCCGACGTCGCGCAGTCTCAAATCTGAAATAGATCTCACGCACTAAGACCCGCCTACGCTCGTCCAAATTTAATCAAATCTAAGATCCTCGAACCGCACCGGTTTACTCCGAACTCACGAGCCGGACCAAATAGTACCGTTGACCAATGCTTGGCTTCTCCTCGCTAACCAAATCTGTCCCTCTCAAAACCAGATCTGACTAGCGCCTAGAACGACATCGTATCACTTATACTCACCCGCGTAAACCAAAACGACATCGTTTCGCTTCCCGCTCACGGTAACTCATTCCAACCAGCGAGGACCAGATCTGGACACCCAAATCTCACCCAAACCTGAAAAAAAACTAACCAACCCAAATTCTCATCGCACTTCAATTTCATTCGCACGGGCATTATCCAAATATGAGTTCTAGCGATCTTCGATACACCAAATATGTCTAGAGAGCTAACGCTCTCCCTTACACAACGATATGACAGCATACTCACCACACAGTATACTAGACACCATTCAAAATACATCCATGCAAATTCGAAAATCACCAAACCATAATCTAGATCTGATTATATCGCTAATCACCGTTTAACAGATTTCTCGTCCTCACATTCTCCCCCACCAAAAAATGGATTTCGTCATCAAAATCAACTTACAGCAACAATTCAGAATCCAGCAAAACACCATGAATTCACCAAAACAATTCAGAACATGAAATCAACAAGCCAGAAGATTACCTGGAAACACCAGTCTCTCAGTTTCTGCAACACCAGTCTCAAGTGTTCTTTATGCTCTCTGTAGCTCCTCGAATACACAAGGATGTCATCTATGAAGACAATTACAAAATGATCAATATAGTCACTAAAGACACGATTAATCAAATCCATGAAAACAGTAGGAGCATTCGTCAGTCCAAAACGGCATCACCAGACACTCATAATGCCCATATCTCGTCCTGAAAGCCGTCTTCGCTGCATCAACGTCTCTAATCCGCAACTGATGATAACCAGATTGCAGATCCATCTTAGAGTATACAGCAGATCCCTGCAAATGATCAGACAGATCGTCGATTCTCGGCAACAGATACTTATTCTTAATCGTCGCTTTATTCTACTGCCGAAAATCGACACACATCCTCACAGATCCATCCTTCTTCTTCACAAAAAGAATCGGAGCTCCCCAAGGCGACATACTCGGTCTTATGAAGCCTTTCTCCAAAATATCACGCAACAGACCCTTGAGTTCCTTCAACTCAGCTGGCGCCAACCGATACGAAGCTCTAGAAATAGAGGCTGTCCCTGGCACCAACTCTATGCTGAAGTCAATCTCTCGCTTCGGAGGAAATCCTGGAATCTCATCCGGAAACACGTCTGGGAACTCTCGAGCAATAGGGACATCACTCAACCTTACTCTCGATTCATGGGAAACATTCAAAGCATAGATCATAAACCCTGAATTCTCTAGCGAAAACAAACAGAACATTTCCATGGCAGACACTAGTGGGATCTTCGATCGCGAATCAGCACCATAGAAATCCCATTTCTCCCCAAAACGAGGCCTAAATTTCACTACACCATGGAAACAATCTACAGTCGCTCTATAGCTGGACAAAAAGTCCATACGCAAGATACAGTCAAGTCTCTAATCTCCAAAACAATCAGGTCAGTCACCAACACATTCTCATCAAACCTAATCTCACAATCCAACACCACTTCACGGGACATCAACCATGCACCAGCAGGAGTAGATACAGGCACGACATCACACAGTGGGGTAAATCAGCCCACACTCCTGCAACAAACAAATCAGAGATGAAGGAGTGTGATGTTCCTATGTCAAACAAAACTCGTGCAGGAAAATCAAAGATAGCAAAAGTACCTGCAATAACTCCTTCTGGCCTATCCTCCGCCTGCTCTCTCGTCAAGGCATTCACCTGAGCTTGCTGCGGTCCCGGAAACTGAAGTCTAGAAGATCCTCCAAACCTAGACGATTCTCGTGGTTGGAAACCTGATCGTTTGACTGAATAAAAGGTTGCTGTCTTTGCGAAGATCCACCAGCAGAACCTTGCTGCGACTGATTCAAAGACTGTCCACCCATGAAAGGACACACTCTAGCAAAATGTCCAGGCTGCCCACAATTCCGACAAAGACCCTGAACTCCACGGCACTGTGAAGTCATATTACGACCTCCGCACTGTCCACACATCACTCCTCTAGAGTCACTGCTACTCAAACCCACAGAACCAAAAGAACTCGAGTTTGATCATCTCTTAAATTGCTTTCCTCGAGGCTTGAACCTCTGGCGATTATACTGCTGCGAAGTCTGAGGAGGTTGAAACGAATGCATCGCTTCCGTCACAGGCTGAAAAGTACGTCCAGTTGTCGGCTGAACCTGAGTTTGTGCCTCCAACAGACTCTCCTCAATATCCACCGCTCTATCAATGGCCTCAGGATAAGTCGTAGGAGAACCAGCCAACACCATCCGGAACAACTCAGGCTTCAAACCTCTCAAAAACTTATTCCTCTTCTCTCTCTCCTGGTTAGTTACATGGGGAACATACGACAGAATAGACGAAAACCACCTGGCATACTCGGCCACCTTCATGTCCCCTTGCTTCAGATTGTCAAACTCTCGCTCACGGTTGTTGTAGTAGGACTCCGGGGTATACTCCTGTCGAAATGCTGCACAGAAGCTCTCCCAAGTAATCATAGCCCCACTCTCCCTCAAGATTCGGTAACTACCCTTCCACCAACGTTGAGCATTCTCCCTCAACTACAAAACCGCTAGTTTCAGTCTTCTCTCCTGAGAGTACTCCGCCGCATCAAACAACTCCTCCATATGCTCTAGCCAACATTCAGCCATCATGACATCCTCGGCACCAGTAAATGTCGGGGGATTCGTCCGCTGGAATCTAGCTAGAACCAACTCCATCTCGCCGATCTATCGAGTCACATCTTCCACCTCTGCCTGTCTAGCCCGACGATGCAAAGGTATACTTTGCTGCTCAACATCCTCATCACTCTCGGGAGCTCTAGACTCCTCATTAGTCTGCTAGCAAGTCTACTCCTACCTCTTCTCGGCGGCATCTACCAAAACTCAGAGGTAAGACAAGAAACAAATAATCAAAGAGGCAGATAAATAACCGAGTCAATCAAAATCAAAAGCTCAAACTCTGTGCCTAGACTCGAGTGTGATGAAAAGGAAATCGAGCTTATCCCACTTTAAAAAGTGGCTAAAATTTTTCGCTTTTGGCGTGACGAAGAAAACATAATTTTAAATTACCACAATATGTCAAAATATCCCAGTTAATAGAAATACACAACGCTAAAAGCCATAATACAACAGTACAACATTAAACAAGTATCAGTCAACTAATACAGCAACTGAATACACCAAGCACGGGACACTCCCCGGCTAATAGAACTGATACATATATGCTATAAGCTAACTAGGACACTCTATGCACCACCTGGGGCACCTCCAGCTGGATCAACACCTAGACCAGCGGAATAACCTGGGAGACCTGAACAACAAGCAGGCAAACAAAACAACCAGCCGCAGAGGGACATCGGGGTCAAACCCCAGTACGAAGAGCTACAAAATACAGCTAACAGATATAGCATGCAATGTATCATGTCGTGAAAATGCATGAGCGGTTACCGGAAGGCCAAACGAATAGGAAACAACAACTGTGACACATCACCGGGCTTCGGAAGCGACCTGATCGCACCCCATGGAAAATAGAGTGGCTCATCGTCAACACACGCGCGGGCGCCACCCGCCGGGTTGCACGGAATTGCAAGTGGACCAACCACCCGCCAACCTCTATCCAGGTCACTGCAACTGAGGACTGGGAACAACTCAACCAACATCCTCCAGCTGCACTCAATCGTGGTTAAGCAACACAGCACCGCGCCACGAGAGAAGAGCTCCAACAGAGCAACATGTATAGCATGGCTATACAGCTAACAGATATAGCATGCAATGTATCATGTCGTGAAAATGCATGAGCGGTTACCGAAGGCCAAACGAATAGGAAACAACAACTGTGACACATCACCGGGCTTCGGAAGCGACCTGATCGCACCCCATGGAAAATAGAGTGGCTCATCGTCAACACACGCGCGGGCGCCACCCGCCGGGTTGCACGGAATTGCAAGTGGACCAACCACCCGCCAACCTCTATCCAGGTCACTGCAACTGAGGACTGGGAACAACTCAACCAACATCCTCCAGCTGCACTCAATCGTGGTTAAGCAACACAGCACCGCGCCACGAGAGAAGAGCTCCAACAGAGCAACATGTATAGCATGGCTGTCAAAGGAATCAAGGGCCCAATATGCTATGCAGATGCATTACAATGCTCAACATGAAATGGATGCTTGCAATGACAATAACTACATACAACAGCATACTGTAATATTCATATATGGCCGCACAACAAGAATACAACCATGCAGGATACAACAACAAATTCAGCCAATAGACATGCAGAATACACACAACTCTGCCTCAACACAATTACCAGGCGTAGCTGTACAATACACACATAACACATTCCCATGCCTATCTCAAAGCTGAATTACAAGCTCGATTTGTACCTCACACGACAAAATACCTCCAACAGATTCCTCCAGCTAACGGTACCAGCGTCCCGCTCAACTCAGATCCCTCACGGCTCCTTCAAAATTCCACGAATGTTCCCGAAATATCGAATCTGATATGGCACCCTGAAGCTCACCCAGACCTGGAGAACTATCGTATGGAGTCTCAAAGACACACAAACCTGTGAAACAATACGCATGAGATCATAGGAAAGCTAACAGAAACTCACGGCCGGGAGCTACAACTCAACCAGCTAATTATCTTACCTCAACAACCTAACAGGAAGCTTAAATCAAAGCTAGGAGTAAGATCTCAAAGCTAAACCGAAAGGCTACCTGCACACAGCAAACACACGAACAAGGGAGCTACTGCTGCTTCTTCGCGATCTCACTCCAAGGCCAATTCAAACCTTCTAGCTGGTATTAATCGAAAGAGGAACTCCCAAGGAGTGCAGCGCCCACCGACCTTGCCCAAAATGGTGATGGGAAATGGCGGCAATCGGCGGATGAAAATCACGGTGAACAGTGTTTAGGGTTCGAGAAAAAGAATGAAAGTCGAGAGGATATTTCGCTAAGTATGGAGTCTGATTTAATGAAACGAAGACCAAGTCCTGCTTCTTATATAAACACGAGAACTCTGATTTAAAATCCATCGACACTAACATAACAATCGCAACTGCCAACAACAACGGGAACAGTACGTAGCTTATACCCAACAGCTTCTTAAACAGTGCGAAGCTCACGCCAGCAACCCCAACGCAAAGATAACGAACGCTAATCAAAACGACGTCGCTCCCGCCACGTCAGCAAATCTGATCAAAGCGGTACGCTTCAACAGAATCCATAAAAAGCCAATACGACGTCGCACAACCCACGTCATCATTGCTACCAACAGCTGGTCACCCAAAACCAGCGACTGGATTCAAATATCGCGACATACTCCTCACGACTGGTACCAGATTCAACACTTTAAACTCTGCGTTTCAACTAACTAAAATGACGTCGCCTCCACTAATCCAAACGACGGAGTTTTGCACCCGCTACAGGAACTAACTGCTAACATATATCACCCAGCAGATACCTTACCAAAACGTTGCCGTTTCCTTCGGGCTACAGGAACTTGCTGTCAACGTCCAGAATAACACAAGCGCTAACAGATAATCTTATGTCATCATATCTAATTGCTAACTCAACCGATACTTCAACAGCAACGCTTACGTCAGCAATTGCTACACCAACGCGCAACAAAAAACATGACGTCAGCAAATCTGCCAACAGATTTCTCCACAAAACAGATTTAAAACTCGAAAATTCCAAAATTTCCAGAATTGCTCTAAGTGTGATCTGACCCGAAAATGCAACCCAAACTCACAAACAGAAATCTAAACCACCAGAAATCTCTAAAAACCGATTAATTTCCAACCAATTTACATTTAAAAAATTTCGGGTCTCACATAAGTCGAGGATTAATAAATCAATTAATCACAATTATGCGGAAGCATAAAAATCAGGGCTTAATTTTTTTTTAAATGTTGGGCCTGATCCAAAACATCAATCTTAAAATAGTTCATAATCGAAATACGAGTTTAACACAAAACTCACAACACAACAGGTAAACAACATGTAGTAAATCAACTATAGATCCCCAACATAATTAAAGGTACATGACATCCCATGGCTCAATATATCAATACATAACTATAACTGGGACTCAATAAAAAATGAGATCGACCAGCTGAAGCTCCACTCTATCCAACCTGGTTATCTGAAGAACCTGCCAAAGCCAATACAGTCCAAGCAGTCCAAAAACTGGGAAAATAAAGAGGTCAAACCTCAGTACGAAGAACCATCTAAAAACAGCAAATCATGCAACATGCTATACTTCAAGTTATGAAATGCATGATGGCTATCAAAGGAATAGGTCATCAAGGCCAACGACTCAGCTGGAAAATATCTCAATTGAGCCTCAAACACCACGCACAGCCAATCAGCGGGTGGAAATCATTGATCCGTGATATTCGGGCCCGTCAGCCATCACAGCTCGGTGGTCTTCAGGCGCGACAACTCAGCCGGCCGATCACAATGCTAGCTCGTCAATCGAATATTAGGCTCAATATGTATGCATGAATGCCACTCAATAATCAGATTACAATGCATACAATAATCAGTACGTAGAACAGATCATAAAACAGAGCGCAGTCAATCAAATCTGTTCACAGAGTCATGAGATCACAACATACAAATTTCACAACAAGAAATATAAACTTGTCCATGCCCAAAGCTGTTTACAGAGGCTCAATCCGTACCTCAAACCAGCTTAAACCTCAATCAGATCTCCCCAAGGTACGGCACCAACAACCTGCTCAAGTCTGCTTCCTAGTTGACTCACGGTGAAGCTTAACAGAAGCTGCCTATAAGCTCAAATCTGCCAAAACAACAAACCATTCAACTCAACACTAAGACAAATCTGCTTAGTACCTACGGTCAAGGTTCCAGACTACTCACAACTACTCAACAAGGCTCTACTAGCTCTAACGAAGCTAGAACGGGAAGAATCACTTACCCAAAAGCTCAAATCTGAATAGGGAAAACCATAAACTGGAATTCGCGAAGGTATTCGAACATGTAACTACTTCGATCCTCTTCCACAAGTCGATCTACAACTCCAAACTGGTATCAATCGAAAGAGCTAATAAAGACGAACCCAGCGCCACCAATCTCGCTCCCAACAACGGCAGAAATCGACGGCAATCTAACGGAGAAGGGTTCGAATGAAGAACCAATCGAGGGTTTCTCTGGAAATGAGATAGGAAATGTCGGGTTGAAAAAATGATTAAGTGTCGATCGCTACTTAACATTTAAATCCTTTAGACAACGCTATAGTGAAAGTCAACACCGATTCATTCAGATCTCATCAACAGCTCAGATCTTAGCGCTAAGGCAAAAGTCCCTCAGATCTGGCCTCAGCGATAACTCAAATCTGGCTTCGCTACGCTAAACAAGCGCTACTAATAAAAATGGTGTCGCGCAGCCTCAAATCTGAAACAGATCTCACGCACTAAGACCCGCCTACGCTCGTCTAGATTTAATCAAATCTGAGATTCTCGAACCACATTGGTTTACTCCAAACTCACGAACCGGACCATATAGTATCGTTGACCAACTCTTGACTTCTACTCGCTAACCAAATCTGTCCCTCTCCCAAAACCAGATCTGAATAGCGCCTAGAACGACATTGTATCACTTATACTCACCCGCGTAAACCAAAACGACATCGTTTCGCTTCCCGCTTGCGGTAACTCATTCAAACCAGCGAGGACCAGATCTGGACACCCAGATCTCACCCAAACTGAAAACAACGAACCAGCCCAAATTGTCACCGCACTTCAATTTCATACGCGCGGGCATTATCCAAATATGAGTTCCAGCGATCTTCGATACACCAAATCTGTCTAGAGAGCTAACGCTCTCCCTTACACAAAGATATGATAGCATACTCACTACACGGTATACTAGACACCATTCAAAATACATCCATGCAAATTCGAAAATCACTAAACCATATTCCAGATCTGATTATATCGCTAATCACCGTTTAACAGATTTCTAGTCCTCACACCCACTCCCAATGATAGAGGATTTATTTGATCAGTTGCAGGGAGCTTCGGTTTTCTCGAAGATTGATTTAAGATCTGGCTACCACCAGTTGAGAGTTATAGAGGAGGACGTGTCAAGACTGCATTTCAGATACGTTACGACCACTATGAGTTCTTGGTGATGCCGTTTGGCCTGACGAATGCACCAGTGATCTTCATGGATTTGATGAACAGGGTCTTCAGACAGTACTTAGACCAGTTCATCATTGTTTTCATTGATGACATCTTGGTCTACTCATGGAGCTTAGAGGAGCATAGACAGCATTTGCAGACCACACTGCAGACTTTGAGAGCATAGATTGTATACAAAGTTCAGTAGATGCCGTTTTTGGGGCATATCGTTTCTAGAGATGGGATTTATGTCGACCCATCGAAGGTGGAGGCAGTTCAGAACTGGGAGATTCCGAAGAATGCAGCAGATATTCGCAGTTTGTTGGGTTTATCAGGATACTGCTGCAAGTTTATCAAGGGTCTTCTCTTCGATTTCAGTGCCCTTGACAGCCCTGAACAAGAAGAATGCGAAGTATGTGTGGAGTCCTGAGTGTCAGAGGAGCTTCGATCAGCTGAAGGAGGCTCTCACTTCAGCACCAGTTTTAGTGATGCTTGTGGATCATGAGGAGTTTTTGGTGTACACAGATGCTTCCCTGAGAGGGTTAGGTGCAGTTTTGATGTAGGGAGGCAAGGTTATCGCTTATGCATCGAGGCAGTTGAAGAGTTATGAGCAGAACTATCCAATGCATGACCTAGAGCTTGCAGCAGTAGTGTTTGCGCTGAAGATTTGGAGACACTACTTGTACGCTGAGAAGTGTCATATTTTCACCAACCATAAGAGCCTCAAGTACTTCTTCACCTAGAAGGAGCTGAACATGAGGCAGCGCAGATGGTTAGAGTTGGTGAAGGACTATGATTGTGACATTAGCTACCATCCGGATAAAGCTAATGTAGTAGCAGACACTTTGAGACGAAAGACTACAATAGTGGCATGTTTACCAGTCGAGAGGCCACTACAGGTTGAGATTCAGAGTTTTGGGTTGGAGTTCTATTCAGGAGGATGTGCATCGAGTTTGGCGGCGCTCACGATTCATCCGAATCTTTGAGATTGGCTTAGAGATGGGCAGGTCCCTGATGAGCAGTTACAGTAGTGGAGATAGTGAGATGAGTCTAGAGGATGAGGTCTGTACACAGTTGAGTATGGGATTGTACGTTTCAGAGGTCTCATGTGGGTGCCGAGTACTGGGCAGTTGAGAGTTGAGATCTTAGCAGAGGCGCATGCATCGACGTACTCCATCCACCCAGGGAGTACGAAGATGTACAGAGATTTGCAGACGCTGTATTGGTGGTCGGGGATGAAGAAGGATATTGGGAGATTCGTATCTGAGTGCTTGACCTGTCAGCAGGTCAAGGCAGAGCTCCAGCGATTGGCAGGGTTATTGCAGCCACTCCATATTCCCAAGTGGAAGTGGGAGCATATTACGATGGGTTTTGTCGTTGGGTTACCTAGGAGCCCCAGGGGATACACGGTGATATGGGTGATTGTGAACAGACTCACCAAGTCAGTGTATTTCTTACTGGTGAAGACTACTTTCACCCTGACGGAGTATGCAGAGCTTTACATCAGAGAGGTTTACAGGGTTCATGGCAGGGTTCATGGCATACCAGTCTCTATAGTGTCAGACAGGGACACCAGGTTTACATCTGTGTTTTGGAGGAGCTTACACGCCGCATTGGGGAGTAGGTTGGCATTCATCATGGCACTTCACCCGCAGACGGATGGTCAGTCGAAGAGAGTCATCTAGATTCTGTAGGATTTGCTGAGAGCTTGTGTGATAGATTTCTAGGATACGTGGGACTAGAGATTGCCTCTAGTAGAGTTCACGTACAACAACAACTTTCAGGCATCGATTGGGATGGCTCCGTATGAGGCTCTGTACGGGAGGAGATGTCAATCTCCCATGCATTGGGATGAGGTTGGAGAGAGTTTTGACTGGGTCGGAGTTAGTGCAGCAGACATCGGATATAGTGTGGTTAACACCTAGTCAACGGTCTTATGTATACAACTTAAAAGCTCCGATATGGTCTATAGTTCTTTCAGATCAGCACTGGATTCAACACTGTATCCAGCATAGGCATGCAGCTCAGCACGCACAACACAACCAGCTCGCACACACCCAGATCAGCTCTTGCATACCGATAGCTCTTGTGCACAGGCAGCTCTCACGCACAGATCAGCTCTCGCATACTAACCATCTATCGCGTATACAGTCCGATCAGCTCACATGCACACACAGATCACGAACCTTCCTGCACAGTAAAACCAGATCATCTCACACCTGATCTGACCATACAAAATAGTTCACACTATTCACAGCGGTATCAGATCGTATCAATAGATCAGATCACGCACTGGTCAGTTCGTGCATCTCCAAACAACTCTCGCCCAATCTGATCTCCCAACGAGCTCACATCCGACCCGAAAACCACAAATAGCTCTCACTTAAGCTTTACATCACCATCAGCTAACGCCTTAGCTGAATTCACCAAACAACACAACACAACACCCCCGAATATTACTACGCAGCTCAGACACCAAGTACGTCCCCAAGATGAATCCAGATTACGCCTCACTACTCAAATCTGATATCAGCTCAGAGCAAACACACTCTCAGCTCGCACTAAAACATATCAGTTCACACTAGATCAGCATAGGCTATACTACACAGTACCTACAGAACAACTTGCACAACCTCATATCAGCACGACCATGAGATCAGCTCACACCTGTGCTGATCCCTACTAACCCGATTAACTCTCCAAGATGATTATACTGAATAATCAACTACTTACCTCTTATAAATCTCGGTCCTCACATTCTCCCCCACTAAAAGTATATTTCGTCCTTGAAATCAACACATCCAAATCATTAAACATCTCATGAGGAGAAGTCCGAATACTAAAATAGGTGAGGGCACTCTTGTCTCATCTTGGCTTCCACTACCCAAGTAGCCTCTTCTCTTCCATGCTTACTCCGATGTACCATAACCAAAGGTATGGTTTTGTTCCTCAATTTTTCTCATTTTTGTCCAAAATTTGAACTGGGTAGTCGACATAGCTTAGGGTCTGATCCAGCTCAAATTAATCGGTTCTCAACACATGGGAAGGGTCTGGAACATATTTTCTCAACATCAACACATGAAACACATCATGAATTGCTGAGAATTCAAACAGTAATAGCATCCGATATGCAAAAGGTCCAATCCTTTCAAATATTTCATAGGGTCTGATGAATCAAGGAGACAAATTGCACGTGAGTCTGAATATCATCACGATCTTAAAAGAAGAAACTCGCAAAAATTCTCGATCGCCAACTTGAAGAAAGGCCTATGCCTTTTATTAGCATAGTTGGCATGATGACCATGTGCAGCCTTCATTCTACCCTGAATCAGCTAAATTTGATCTTTCATATGCTGCATAAGGAGTAGATAGTTGTCTCTCTCCAAATTTTTCCCAACATAACGGTGATCTACACTTTCTACCGTACAAAGTCTCGACTAGTTCCATCCCGATAGTCACTTGGTAGCTATTATTATACGAAAACTCTACCAGAGACAAGAAATCTTGCCAACCACCACAGAAATACATCACTACGGCTCGCAGCATTCCTCCAAGTTTTGTATGGTTCTATCATATTGGCCATCTGTATGGGGTGGTACGCAGTACTCATAGCCAACATCGACCCCATCGTTGACTGCAATCTCTTCCAAAACTTGGAAGTACATCTAGGATCCCTGTCAGATACTATCGACACTAGAAAACCATGCAATCTCACCATATGGTCAATGTACAGTCTCACCATCTTCCTCAGAGAACATTTCATATCATATGGAATGAAGTGCATTGACTTAAAAAGTTTATCAACCACCACCCAAATAGCATCACATCACCTATTCGAACGAGGTAGATGAGTCACCAAGTCCATCGCAATGTGCTCCCAATTCCATTGAGGCATCTCTAATATCTGAATCATACCTCCAGGTCTCCTCCTCTCTCCTTGATCTGTTGACAGTTCAAACATCGAGCCACAAATCCTAAAATATTATTTTTCATGCCTTCCCACCAGAAGTAAGATTTCAAGGCATGGTACATTTTCTTCTCACCTGGATGCACACTGTGACGGATACAATGGGCCTCGTTCAGGACTGTTTCTGTGAGACCCAAAAGCTGATGAGATTAATTGAGTTAATTAATCGGACTTTATTGGATTCAGTTGAGATCAGCTTTGATTTGATATGCTGGAGAGTTGAGGAATTGAATTCAGCGATCAGAAGTTAGCGTGGGTCATCGCTGAATTCTAGCGTTCAGCATTGGTGACATGAGCAGTTATCGCTGGATTGTTGGTTTTCAGTTTTGAGGAGAAAACTGATATCTAGGGCATTCAGATGTCTCCTAGCGTGTCTTCAGTAGCGGTTAATATGTCGTCGTTTGGATTAGTTGGAACGACGGCGTTTGGATTAGCGAAGAAGACTCAGCTGTGAGTTGCGTTAGCTTTCAGCTGTGTGAGAGATCTGATGTTGCGTTGCTATCAGATATTGGTTAATTGTTCAACAATGAGTAGCGGATGACGTTTCCAGCTGCGACAGTAACTCTCTGCGACGTCGTTTGGTTTATGTGATCGTTGTTTTAGCGTACAGTGAGATCTGTTGTGAGATCTGGTTGTGAGCGGAAATATGAGCTCTGATAGCTTAAGTTGCCGGTGGATCTGTTTCCAGTTTCTGTCAGCAGTGAGTTTTAAATAGGGATCTTAGCCTTAGTTCTCTATTATTGTTTGCCGACACTTAGAATATTTCCCGATAGCAAACTCTGTCGCGGTACCCTAGCTACTGTTCACCGAACCTTATCTTCTTCGATTGCCGACGGTAGACAGCTTCGATTGAAGTAAGAGGGGTAGCGTTGGACTCCTTTTACTAGGAAGCTTTGTTTGATGTTGCTCTTGAACGTTTGCTTGAAGCTGGTGAGGTGTGCGAAGACATCTCCCTTCTGTAGTCTGTTAGCATAAACATCGGATTTATCTCCTAGCTTGTTGGGGTAAGTGTTCAGACCCTGGTTTGTGTTTGTTTAGAGCTCTCTGTTGAGTTTGAGGGGTAGTATAGCACTGGTCGAGTTCGTAGCTCCCAGATGTTGCTTTTCTGTGCTTCGGTCCTTGAGTAGTTTCTTGTGTTTGGCTTAGCAGGTGGTGGATCTATTTTGCTCGGACCCTGATTGTAGTAATTATTGCACAGATACTTGAGGTACGGCTGTGAGCTTGTTACATCGTTGAGATTTGGCATGGATATGTGCTTGTGCTTGCTGTTTTGTGATGCTGTGTATATTTTCTTGTTATCTGTTGCACTGCATACACGCATCTGCTCCATGTTGTTTTAGATCTCCTGTAGGATGCTGTGTATATTTTCTTGTTATCTGTTGCACTGCATACACGCATCTGCTCCATGTTGTTTTAGATCTCCTGTAGCCGTGCCTTATGCTTGCTGATTGAGCATGCCAGGGTGCTGTTAGATGTGAGCGGGTAACTCCCGTACCTCATCTCTTTGCTCAGACTGTTAGCCACCGTGAGTGGAGTGGGTAGCTCCCACATCTCATGTGTTGGCAAACAGTGGGTTGACCGTTGTTTATGTACCTGGTACCGTGTGTTGAGACGAGTGGATAGCTCCCATATACTCACACACCTTTTGGCCACTGTCTTCTGTTCAGATTCCAGTTGTTGAGCTGTCCTTGGAATCCTTTGCTCCCTGTGTTCGGTTGTAGCCTTGACCTCATACATAGCATTTGCATTTTATCTGTTGCTGTCTAACTGTTGTTTTCAGTTGATCTCCGTACTGGGGTTTGACCCCATGTCCCTCTGGGGCTTGGTATTTGCTTGCCTGTGTGTGTTTTCAGGTTATCATGGTTTTTCTGCTGGTCGTGGAGTAGACCCAGCTGGAGGTGCCCCAGGAGGTGGTTAGAGTGTCCCAGTTAGCATATAGCATAATGTATCAATACTATTAGCCGGGGGCTGTCCTGTGCTTTGTAGTAGATGTTGTTTGGTACTTGATATGTGTTTTAATGTTGTACTGTTGTAGTGAATTGTGTTGTTAAATTGGGAGACTTTAAGTATTGTTGTATTTTAAATTATATGTTTTAATCGTCAGGCCAAAGCGAAAATTTTAAGCCACTTTTGTATGCTTCCGCTATTGTTTTGCGTGGTTTAACTAAGAGTAGAGCACGAGGCCTGACAGTTTCCTTCAAGTCAATAGGTTCGAAACCACTAATCTCCCTTGAAACCTCAAAGATCCATCGGAAGCAACGGTAAAGTAATCAGACTGACCTATCTGGGCCTTCAATTTCATCTCATGGATGCACGGATCAGTCCTTTGTGCTGCTCTAATTCCTACTACAATCTGCGGTTCAACCTGAAAAGAAAAAACTATGAAGTACCATCACCAGGCTGGAAACTCCATCCTGAATTCCGCAAATGTTTGTGGACCCTCGAAATACTCAATGATGTCAGTAACGCAGGCTGGGTTTTCCTACTCAGAGCATCAGCAACTAGATTCACTCACTCAGGCTGATGATGAATCTCACAATCGAAGTCCTTGAGAAACTCCATCCACCGACATTGTCTCATATTCGAATCAAATTGAGTGAAGATATACTTCAAACTCTTTTGGTTGGTGTACACGACAAATTACTCACCATATAGATAGTGGCGCCAAATCTTCAAGGCAAACACGATGGCCGCCAACTCTAAGTCCTGAAAAAGATACCTAGTCTCGTGAGGTTTCAACTATCAAGACGCATAAGCTATCACTAGTCCGTTCTACATAAACACGCATCCAAATCACTCAACGAATACAAAGCCTCCTGAACCTGAAGGTAAAGCCAACACAGGAGCAGTAGTCAACTTATCCTTTATCAATAGAAAGCTAGACTCACACTCGTCTATCCAAACAAACCTCCTATCCTTCTGGGTCAATTGCGTCATCGACCTGGGTAGAAATTCATCAATGAACATCGGTAATAGTCAGCCAAATCCAAGAAACTACGAACCTCGAAAACATTCTTGGGTCACTCCCAGTTATATTTCCTCAGCCTTACTGGGATCCACGTATATACCCTGCGAAGAGATAACATGACCCAAAAACACTATCCTATCCAACAAAAACTCACACTTGGTGAATTTTGCATACAATTGAGAGTCTCAAAGAGTCTACAATACCAAACTCATGTGCTCTTTGTGCTCCCTCTTGGTCCTCGAATAAACCAAGATATCGTCAATAAACACAAGAATAAACCGGTTGATGTACTCACTGAAAACTTAGTTTATCAGATCCATGAAGATAGAAGTGGAATTCATCAATCCGAATGGCATCACAAGAAATTGATAGTGCCCATATCTCGTTCGAAAGGCGGTTGATGTACTCACTGATTGTCAATTGATGATAACCTGAACGAAAATAAATCTTGTAGTACATTGCTGGACCCTGCAACTGATCAAATAAATCATCAATCCTCGGTAATGGGTATTTTTATTTAACTGTCTCTTTGTCAATTGCCGAAAATTGATCCATCCTTCTTCTTCACAAAAATTATCGGAGATCTCCAAGGCAACATAGGCCTAATGAAACCCTTCTCTACAAGATCATGAAACTGGTCCTTGAGTTCTCTCAACTCCGCTGGCACCAACCAATACGAAGCCCTAGAAATCGGGGTAGTTCCCGGCACCAGATCAATACTGAAATCAATCTCCCTTCTCGGAGGGAAACCAGGAATCTCATCGGGAAAGACATCAGGGAACTCTCGAACAACATTTATATCACCAAGCTCCAACCACGGTTCAGATGTTGCATCCAAGGAATAGATCATCAATCCTTAATTCTCCACCGACAACAAACTGAACATCTCCATGGCAGACACAAGTGGGATCTTAGATCGAGAATTAGTACCATAGAAGTCCCACTTCTCCTCAGATTGAGGTCTAAACCTCACCACACCATGGAAGCCATCGACTGCCCAGATGAACTCGAACCTGTCCTCTTGAACTGATTCCCTCTCAGTTTGAACCAATGTCGACTCGAAGACAGCGGTGCCTAAGAATGCTGGAGAGAAAATGTCCCAAAAGGCGCAGGATAAAAACCCTGTCTAGCTGGCGGCTGCACCTAAGATTGCCTATTCAGAAGACCCTCCTCAATGTCGATCGCTCATTCACATCATCATCATAAGTAGAAGGTGAACCAGCTACACCAACGGAAAAAATATCTGGCCTTAAACCTTCGAATAATTTGTTCCGCTTCGCTCTCTCCTGGATAGAAAGGTGGGGAACATAGGAGAGATGGGAAGAAGACTGTCTAGCATACTCAGCCACCTTCAAATTTCCTTGTACCAAGTTATTAAACACCCATCCTTGGCATTATAGTACGATTACAGAATGTAATCCTAAAGAAAGATGTCACAGAACCTCTCGCAAGAGATCACCACGCCCATCTCTCCCATAGCTCGGGAAGTCCCCTTTCACTAGCGCTGCGCATGCTCTCTCAACTGGAATTTTGCCAAGATAAATATCCTCTCCTCATCATAATGCACTCCGTCAAACAGTCATTACATGTGCTCAACCATCTTTCGGCCACCAAACCACCCTCATATACAGAAAACGTAGGGGATTATCCGCTGGAACCTAGCTAAGAATAGCTCCATATCATCAACCTATCGGGTTAGATGCTCCACCTCAGCCTCAGTCTGTCTAGCACGAAAACACAAAGGGACACATGGCTGAGCAACATCATCCTCACTATCAGGAGCTCTAGACTCCCTTACCATCTACCTAGGAGCTCTACCTCTCCTCTTCGGCGGCATCTACGAGACACCCAAAAGTTAAACACATAGGCAGATAATACATGTAACCAAGTACACACAAGAGAACAAAGTATGTGCCTAGACTCAAGTGTGATAGAAAATAATCGAGATTATACAGTTTAAGCTTTGATACCAAAATTTTAGGCCTGATGCTCTTAAACACAAAATTAATCACATAATTAACAAATAATGCCTAAGCTTAAAAAGCGGGTTAAAATTTTTCTTTTGGCCTGAACTAAAAATACACTTCAAAGTATGTGAATCTCAAAATATGGATTTTTGTACAAGAGTCAAACAACAAAAAACATATGCATATATTTCAACAATAACCACAACTACACATGGCATCCCCTGATATTGACTCAGGAGAACATATTTCCGTCGAACAACCGGGACACATGATCGACACCTAAGGGGATCCACTATCTAAAGCACCACCTGGCCCAACTGATCTACATGAAATACCTACAATGGTCACAATAAGACCAAAACAGCCTCATAGGAGAAAGAAAAGATGTCAGTCGTCAATTCCGAGAACATAATAAATGTATCAATGCAATATGTGTTAGGATTAAGCGCTTACCATTAGGCCAAAAGTTATAGCTGTTACTAAGGTGAAACTTTATTTCCTCATAATATGGTAGCAAAGTACACCTATTATGTGCGTTAGGGTCGGGCTGTTAGGCCCATGAGTCCGAGGAGGGTGCATGTCTGAGATCAGTCTTACCCCTTACTCTATCGCCGACCCTATCCCTAGCAGAGATAGTATTACCCGTTAAGATATGAAATCACTTTTACATCACACATGACCAACCAGATCAAGTAGCACAACGTTAGCAGCTTGACGTACGAGAGCTTCCTATGAGGTCACCCATCATAGTACTTCTCTCACCCATTCACGCTTGAGTCAAAATCCCCCCACCCAAGAAGTATAGAAATGCTTCTTGGGAGACTAAAACCCCTGACCTCGCTCTGATACCAATTGTTAGGATCAAGTGTTTACCACTATGACAAAAGATATAGCTGTTATCTAAGGTACAACTTTATTTACTTATAATGTGGCAGAGCAGAGTGCACCTATTATGTGCGTTAGGGTCGGGCTGTTAGGCCCATGAGTCCGAGGAAGGTGCGTATCTAACTGATGTGCTGTCTCATTTCCCTTAGAGATCAGTCTTACCCCTTACCCTACTACCAGTCCTATCCCCAGTAGAGATAGTATTATCCATTAAGATCTGGCATTACTTTTACAGCCCACCTGGTCAACAAGATCAAGCGGCACAATGTTTAGCAGCTTGACGTACGAGAGCTTCCCAGGAGGTCACTCATCCTAGTACTTCTTGTTGTCGACAATGGCGGATCCGGATCCCGTTTCTCGGGGGCGCAGCAGAAGTAAAACTTTTTGCCCCGAGATACGTTCAATACATTAAAACTAATCAATAAACCATTCATAGGGCGTTTATCGATTGTTACCTTGCTGGCGTCTAGGCGTCTGGCTCCAACCAGATTCACAAGGAATTCTGGCTCTTGAAATGTAGGTGGCGGTAGATCCTCCTAATCAGGTCCACGACCGGAATCAAGAATCCTTCGTCAGTCTGCACTAGAAGAGCTGACAAAATTTCCACGGACGGAATCTCCTCAAAAAGTCGAATAAGTTCGATCACAGCGACGACGAACGGCGGACGGCGAGCGACGCAAGGCGGCGCGTGGTGGTGTCGGCCGAAGTGGGGAGGAGAGGAGGAGGTTTTGTGTGTAAGTTATGATTAGCCCTAGACCAACTCTACTAATTAAAGATGGTACATGGGCTTGAACCGGCCCAATGGAATTGGGTCAAACCCAGGTCCATATGAACATTCGGTTCATTTAATTCGCCATGGTTTCATCATAATCACGATCGACGATCAGATCGGACCGATCGACTCAGTTTCCAAAACTGAGTATTATGATGTGAAAACAAATTTTCAGACCACCTAGTCCAAAATTACAGTTTATCCCCTCAACTTTGGGAAATCGCAATTTGAACACTGTTGACTTTTAGGAAGTCGCACTCCCCACAATCCTCCTCCTACGCTCAACACATTGAGCTCAGTTTCCATGCGGGAATCATGAATTCAGTACTTGTGTGACCCTCAATGGTTCAGGGATACAGCTAGCCGTGGGCCCACTACCATTGTGACTCCGAAATCACAATTTCGGACTTGCCCATAGGACCATGGTAAAGCGCCTAGAAACATCGCCCCATGATCCCCTAGGTATCACTGATAGTGCCTGCAAGAAGTTGGTCGTGGTTAGCGTACAGTACGGTCCTTTTTTCAATGACGTTTCGAGTAGTGAGGACTAATCAGTACAACCAAGACCTCGGACTTATCCACTCGACAAATGGTAACCACTTGGAAAGTCCGAACGAGGGTAGTTCGATAGATCACCAGGTCACTATCCATCTGCATGCTCAGAACATCACAATGTTCCCTACCAATGAAACATGGTACTTCATATCGCAGATGCTAGTCTCAAGCTCGGGCGGCCTTATCCTCATTTTGACGACCCAATCGACTAGGAACGAATTCAGAATGCACAGTGACTATTGGATGTGTTTCATGATAGCCATCATATCCACTATCATATCTAACATACACTATGGTGCATTCTAGGTCTTTATCCAACACAATTGTTAACATTATAATATAATGAAAATAAAGAATGCCATAAATAAATGCGAATTTCATAAATAAAGATTATCATGTACAAGAGTCAATAAAACCCACACGCCACAAGTTGGCTAGTTGGGCATCTACTCTAACACTTCTCTCATCCATGCACGTTTAACTCAACAATATGAAAGAAATATGCAACAAGCAATGAAATACATGCTCAAGTACAATCAATCAGGTACCGTGTTCATCAGAGGCAAAGAGAAAGCTCAACACAAGGTGACAATGTCGTATAAGTTCGGGAGCTACCTAATCGCCCATCACGACAGTGAAGGCGGACACATCGTCAAGGATTCGGGAGCAACCCGTGCATGCTCGACTGAAGGTCAATCGCCAGTGCTCTACCAGGTCATAGAAAATGAGAGGTCGGTGACAAGTCTCGGTGCGTCCTCAGTTTCACTCAATCATGAGTGTTCCAATCAACACCACTCCACGAGAGTCTCTCAATCAACTTCATCCAGATCTTATAAGGAAAATCATATCGAATCCATGAAGTGGTTATTAATCAATTGATATCATGCTCAATATGAATGCATGAGTTTGTGACAAATACTCACATGTTATGCAATGATCGATACGACATATACTCAAATACAACATGTAAATTCAAGTAACACAAAGCACATAAATCACATATTACACATCTCCAACTCTACAAGGCTGTAAAGTACTCGTTCCATCTGTACCATTCAAAAATAATACGAAAATACCTCTATTAAGCTCACGGCCAGAACAAAACCTTCAACTATCGATGCAAAGCTCTCGGCCAACAACTCAGGGTGGATAAAGCACGCCAGAAACAACAAGAGAGGTTCAAAACACCCAAGAAATCATCTCGGGTATAGATTAAACAGCTCATGACCGAAGCACCCTAATATGAACGACTACGACTAAGCACAGTACACTACTCCAGCTCAATGGTTAACACTAAGAACTAAAACCGGCACTAGCAGAACACGTTTACCTGAAACAAATCACAACTCGATCGGAAAATGTTAGAAATCGAATGCTGAAGCTTCTCGTCGACTTCTCTATACTGGTGGATTCTGTCCTCCAAATTGGTAAGGAAATGTAGAGCTTGAAGAGAGGTTTCCAACGGTAGTACTCTTGCTTAAAACTGATCGGCCAATCTACAGAAATTGAGAAATTATAATTCAGATGAACAACGACAAGGGTTTAAGGAAGATATCTGTTTGAACTATTTTTGAAGAAGCTAAGTGATATGTGGTGAAGAAATGGATAAAACTTGGTCAAGGGTCGTATATATACAACTTAAAAGCCTCTTATCTGGTCTACAGTGCTTTCAGATAAGCACAAGCATCCACACTTTATCCACCTTAGGCATGCAGCTGAGCACGCACAACACAACCAAATCCATGCACAGGCAGATCTTGCGCCCAGACCGACTCTCGCACGAGATCAGCTCTCGCGTACTAATAAGCTCTGGCGATCGATCAACTCGCACGCACACACAACGAACCTTCTGGCATAGTAAAACCAGATCATCTCACACCTGATCTGACCATAAGAAACAGTTCACACCATGCACAGTGGTATTAGATCGTATCAACGATCAGATCGTGCACTGGTCAACTCACGAACTCCGAACAGCTCTCGCCCAATCTGATCTCCCAACCAGCTTGCATCCGACCCAAAACTAGAAACAGCCTAAGCTGTACATCACCATTAGATTATTCCTAAGCTGAATTCACCAAACAGCACAACACAACACCCCCTATCTTACTACTCAGATCCGGACACCAAGTACATCCCCAAGATGAATCCAGCTTATGCCTCACTACTCTAATATCATATCTGCTCAGAGCAAACACACTATCAGCTCGCACTAAAACAGATCAGTTCACACTACTTCTGTCACGCCCCGAGACCGAGACTCATGACATCGGCAATATTAAACAATTATGAAAATTGTAAAACATTAAGCCATCATAGCATAGCTCAAACCAGTCTATTATTAATCGAAATATAATCGTTTTTACATCTGAAAATAAAATTTGAATAACAGAATGCGGAAGCGAAAATACATAATTAAACAGAAATCTGAATCTTCACCAGCCCCAGAACTGTTCTTGCTCTTCTTCTTCTACCTGATCTTCATTCTTATCTGGGTGAAGAAGTAAGGGGTGAGTGTTTGGGGAAACACTCAACAAGTGGGGGATACCATTCGAGCATAACAAATATTCATATACATATTTAACAGAGTTCGGAACAGAGCATAACAGAGCATAACGGAGCATAACAGAGTATAACAGAGCATAATAGAGCATAACAGAGTATAACAGAGCATGACAGAACATGACAGGACGGCACTGATAATAACTTCGTGTCTATGGTTTACTGATCAGTCCCTAATTTTTACTCCTCTAAGGGGTCGAGGCCATGTGGTTACACCTAGTAACCCAGAGTGCGGAATATTCCGTAGACCCATATAACGACAGAAATATCAGTGCAAAACAGAACATGAACGAAACAGAAATCTGACTTGAAACAAGTGCTCGAATAGTAGTTCAAAACTGAAACTTCGAAATGAAAAATACATATATATATCAAACGAATATATTACTTAGCAAAAGCCCACTTACAATTCAAAGTTTTCGGGTGAAATCTGGTAGTATAGAAATCTGGAAATTGGCGTATGACTTCTGCTAAACTTCGCACAACTGCTCGCAGGATTTCAACGAGAAATCTGGTAGCAAAACTTCTGGGGCACGTCGCAATTTGCACAGGATTCTGGCTAAGAGATTTGGCAAAAACTTCTACAGAACTTTGGCGTGAAGAACTGTTGCTTTTCTGACTGAGGGAATTTCGAAGTGGTGTGGAAAATTCTGCGATTATAATCGGGTATTTATAGGTGGCGAGGAAGGGGATTCGAGCGTCCGCCATTAAAGGCCTTTAATTCCCTCATTACGTCGACTGTTACAAAATCATTAACGTAGGCATTGATTTGGGTGAGTAAATCGATCATTAATCCCCTAAATCGGCCGTTACAGCGTGAAGTCTGCCTTGTACGCGTGAGAAATCTCTTCGAATTTTCACGGTGAAGCTTTCTGTTCAAAAATCTTGCTTTGCGTCGAGGAACCTGGATTCTTAAGCTTCGTGGAGAAGATGAAGTCCTTGAAATCTGATTTGTAACACTGCTGGAATTCGTGAGCCAAAAATCTGAATTTTGCGTCGCTAAATGGCCAACTGCTGAATTTTGCATCGCTAAATTCCAACTGCTGAATTTGCGTCGCTGCTGGATTTGCGTCGCTGCTGAATTTGCGTCGCTGCTGGTTCCTTTTCAAGCTCAATGACTGATCTTTAGCGTTAAGTCAAAACGTTGTCGTGTCAACTTATTCAAGCGACATCGTTTTGATATCGTTGTAAAGCACCTGCTGGTTATCTTTAAGTAATGCACCTGCTGGAATCTTGCAACAGCTGATTCAAGATAACTGTGGCTGTCTGCTGGTTTTAATCATCGCACAAGTCATCTGCTGAATCTTTAGCGCGAAGGCAAAAATGCTGTCGTATCGACTTATTCAAACGACTATCGCTAACTTCAAGTACCAACTGCTGGTTTGCACTGTAGCTTCCTGCTGATTGCTGACGTTACTGCTGATTTCATCATTGCTTAGCTCTCCAGCTGGTCTTCTTGCACCAGCTGATCTTTCTTCATCTGCTGATCATGAATGGCCAACTGCTGAATTAGCGACCCAACTGCTGAATTTCGACTACCTGCTGATTTTCGACCAGCAGGTGATTTTCGACCAACAGCTTTTTAAAACAGATCTCTCCATCGCGCATGTAATTCGGCGTCGTTTTGCGCGATGCAGATCTCTAAAACAGATCTTAACAACGCTACTTCTACACGACGTCGTTTCCTCTTGGTCTAAACGCTGTCGTTCTGTGAGAATACGCTGTGTATGCTTGCGCGCCTCTCGAATTCAGATTTCTCGCCAAATCTGAGTTGACTATGTGAAATCTGGTTTGACCCGATTTCTTTTTTTTTTTCGGGTTTTCACATCCCTCCTCCTTAAAAGAAGTTTCGTCCTCGAAACTTTGGTTACTCTGCTTGTCGAAAAGGTAGGGATATTGGCTTCGCATCTTTTCTTCCACCTCCCATGTGGCTTCTATCTCGGTGTGGTTGGACCACTGGACCCTGACATAAGGAATCGTTCTTCGCCTGAGTACCTGGTCCTTTTTGTCCACGATTCTAATCGGGACCTCCTCATAGCTTAGTCCTTGGTTCAAATTCCCTTCCACAAGGAGTGGTCCTTCATCCAGAACGTGACTAGAGTCCGAGATATATCTCCTTAGTTGAGATACATGGAAGACATTGTGGATTCTTGACATACTGGGCGGTAAGGCCAGTCTGTAGGCAAGTGTTCCGACTTTTTCTAAGATTTCGAATGGTCCGACATACCGGGGATTTAGTTTTCCGGCTTTATCAAATCGGACTACTCCTTTCATTGGTGAAACCTTAAGGTACACTTTTTCACCTACCTCGAAGGTCAAGGGTCTTCTCTTTAAATCTGCCCAGCTTTTCTGTCGATCCTGGGTTGCTTTCAGTCTCTCCTTTATAATGGATACCTTTTTCACTGTCTCTTGAACGAGTTCAGGTCCTGTGATAGCCTTTTCTCCAACTTCATCCCAATACAGCGGCGATCGACATTTCCGACCATAGAGGGCTTCATATGGTGCCATCCCTATGCTGCTGTGGTAGCTATTGTTGTACGTGAACTCTATTAGGGGTATATGTTCGCTCCAATTGCTACCGAAGTCTAATGTGCAAGTCCGCAGCATGTCTTCTAGGGTCTGGATGGTCCTCTCAGTTTGACCATCTTTTTGTGGATGATACGCCGTACTGAGGGTAACCTTACTTACCATTGCTTCTTTGAAGCTCTTCCAGAAACGAGATACGAACCTTGGGTCCCTATCTGATAGAATGCTGGTCGGAACTCCATGCAGTCTGACGATGTTGTCCATGTACAACGAAGCGAGCTTATCCAAGCCGTAGTTCATTCGGACAGGCAGAAAGTGCGCGGATTTTGTTAATCTATCCACGATTACACATATTCCATCGTGGCCTAGTATTGTCTTTGGTAGACCAACTACAAAGTCCATGGATATGTTTTCCCACTTCCATTCTAGAATTTCCAGTGGTTGTAACAATCCTCCAGGTCTTTGATGTTCTGCCTTGACTTGTTGGCATACATGGCACTTAGCAACAAAATCGGAAACATCTCTTTTCATCCCGTTCCACAAAAAGTGTTCTTTCAAATCTCTGTACATCTTTGTACTTCCTGGGTGGATTGAGAACTTGGACTTATGTGCTTCAGACATCACTACCAAATCTCTGTACATCTTTGTACTTCCTGGGTGGATTGAGAACTTGGACTTATGTGCTTCAGACATCACTACCTGATGGAGGTTATCGACGTCGGGTACACATAGTCGTCCGTTCATCCAAAGGATCCCATCTTGGTCCGTTCGGAAATCAGGCGATTCCCTTTCCTTGATCTGTTCTTTCAGCCTCATCAAGCTGGGGTCTTGATCTTGCTTCAATTTGACCAATTATCTCAGGCATGGTTGGGCTGATATCGATGATAATACCACCTTGCTCATATTATTCCGACTTAACGCATCGGCTACTTTATTCGCCTTTCCTGGGTGGTAGTTTATCGTCAAGTCGTAGTCTTTCAACAGCTCGAGCCATCTCCTTTGTCTCAAATTCAGTTCCTTCTGAGTGAATATGTACTTGAGACTTTGATGGTCGGTGAATACTTCGCACTTTGCCCCGTAGAGATAGTGTCACCAAATCTTTAGGGCAAAAACCACCGCAGCAAGCTCTAAGTCGTGAGTTGGGTAGTTGCGTTCATGCGTCTTCAGTTGCCTTGAGGCATATGCAATTACTCTGCCATCTTTCATGAGAACACACCCTAGTCCTTCTTTCGATGCATCGTTGTAGATGGTAAAGTCTTTGTCTCCTACAGGTAGCGTCAGAACAGGGGCAGATGCAAGCTTCGTCTTCAGAGCTCGAAGCTTGTCTCACTCTCTTCGTTCCAGTTGAACTTGGAGTTCTTCTGGGTGAGTCTAGTGAGTGGTAATGCTATAGAAGAGAAGCCTTCTACAAACTTTCGATAGTAGCCGGTCAATCCCAAGAAACTTCTAACCTCTGTCACCGTCTTAGGTGCAGGCAAGTCCATTATGGCTTCTACCTTCTTTGGATCTACTGATACGCCTGCTTCGGAGATTATATGGCCTAGGAATGCCACACTCTTCAGCCAGAATTCGCATTTCTTGAATTTGGCGTACAGCTGTTTCTCTCGCAGGGTTTTGAGAGTAATTCGGAGATGTTCCTTGTGGTCTTATTCACTTCATGAATATACGAGTATATCATCTATGAACACCACCACAAATTTTTCAAGGAATGGCTTGAACACACGGTTCATGAGGTCCATGAAAGCCGCTGGTGCATTGGTTAGACCAAATGGCATCACTGTGAATTCATAATGACCATACCTTGTCCTAAATGCAGTTTTAGGGACATCCTCCGCCTTGATCTTTAGCTGATGATAACCGGACCTCAAATCCAACTTGGAGAAGGTTGTAGCTCCCTTGAGTTGATCAAAGAGGTCGTCGATCCTTGGAAGAGGATACTTGTTCTTGATTGTGATCTTGTTCAACTCTCTGTAGTCGATACACAATCTCATGGTTCCATCCTTCTTCTTAACGAACAAGACTGGAGCTCCCCAAGGTGACACGCTGGGTCGGATCTGCTTTTTGTCTAGCAGTTCCTGTAGTTGATCCTTGAGCTCCTTGAGTTCTGCAGGTGCCATTCGATAGGGTGCCTTGGATATTTGGGCCGACCCTGGCACTAGGTTGATCTCGAACTCAATTTCTCGATCAGGCACTTTTCCAGGTAGGTCATCTGGAAATACATCTGCGAATTCTTGCATTACCGGGATGTCTTCTATCTTGAGTTCATCTCCTTCTTTTACTTCATAGATCATAGCCAAGAAGACTTCTGCTTCGGTCTTCATGGCTGTCCATGCTTGGGCCGCAGAAATTAGGGACTTTCGCTCCTTGTTCTTCCCATAGTAAATCAGCTCTTCTTGGTCGAAGGTTTGGACTAGGTTGATCTCGAACTCAATTTCTCGATCAGGCACTTTTCCAGGTAGGTCATCTGGAAATACATCTGCGAATTCTTGCATTACCGGGATGTCTTCTATCTTGAGTTCATCTCCTTCTTTTACTTCATAGATCATAGCCAAGAAGACTTCTGCTTCGGTCTTCATGGCTGTCCATGCTTGGGCCGCAGAAATTAGGGACTTTCGCTCCTTGTTCTTCCCATAGTAAATCAGCTCTTCTTGGTCGAAGGTTTGGAGCTTCACGCTCTTACCTCGGCAATCCACCATTTCATGGTTCTTAGATAGCCAATCCATCCCTAAGATGGCGTCGAATTCGACCATGTTGAGTTGTATCAGGTTTGTGGAGAATGAATGGTCGCTTATCGATAACTCACAGTTTCGATGGATTTTATGTGTTTCGATGGTAGCATTGGTAGGAGTTGCTACTCTATAGGGTTCAGATAGAATTTCAGGCTCTAACCCTAACTTCTTAGCAAACCTCCTAGACACGAACGAATGCGTAGCACCACAATCAAACAACACATAAGCAGGCAGCTTGTTGATAGAAATGGTACCTGCCACCACATCGCTGGCTTCTTCAGCTTCTTCCTGTGTCATTGCGAACACACGAGCATTGGGTTTATCTTCCCTAGGCTTTGGCTTGCTCGGAGCCGTATTGCTCGATCCAGCTTTTGCGCCTTGGTTCTCCGGACAATCCGCAATTCGGTGGCCCATCTTTCCACACTTGAAACATGCACCGCTCTGCTTGCGACAGTCTCCACTATGACGTTGTCCGCAGGATGAGCAAGTCTAGTTATTCGATGTAGGAGCTGAGCCGCGGTTTTTGAAGTTTGTCCGCTTGTTCTTGGGCCCACCGTGCAAAGTCTGAGCATTGAGGGGGCATTTGTTTTTATTGTCCGCTTCCCGCCTCTTTATGTCCGTCTCTGCCCGGATTGCAGCACCCATTAAGTCTTCGAGACTCGTGGCTTGGTAGACTGCCAGGGTTGACTGGATACGGTTGTTCAGGCCCTTCTTGTATCGGTTCATTTTTAGAGTGTTATCCGCCATGATCGTTGGGACGTAGGTGCCCAATGAATTGAACTTGGAGGTATACTCTACTACCGACATGTCTGCGGTCTGAGTGAAGGTCTCAAACTCGCTGAGTCTTTGCATTCGTACTTCCATGGCAAAGTATTGTTCCAAGAATGCTTCTCGAAACCTTTGCCATGTCATAGCTTGTCCATTGGCAGTCATGGTGGGCTCAACCGCTTCCCACCATTTCCAGCTTTACTGTCGAGGAGTGGTGTTACCCATCCACTTTGACTGTGTCTGGGACCTCCAGGAGTCGAAGTTGCGTCTCGATGTTCTTCATCCAGGTCAGAGCAACTTCTGGGTCGTGGCTCCCATCGAAGGTGGGGGCTTTATTCTTGCGGAGGGACTCGTAATAGAACTTCGTCCCACGGGGTGGAGGGGGAGGAGGTGGAGCTTGGTTGTGGTTGGGACCAACCAACCCTTGAAGCGTTGTGGCAACAATTGTAGCTATTGCCATTATGTCTTCTCTGCTAAGACCAGTTCTGTTGTTTGAGGGTCCTTCGCCTCCATTGTTCCTGTCGCTTATTCGATCGCCTGCCATATTCTGTCATAGGGAGTCTTTATTAAGAATGGCGGTTTTTAACTGTGAAAGGTCGGGAATAATATATCTTGAAGGCTAAGCAATTTATTCGAATAGAAAGATGAATTGAATACAAGGCTAAATTATATCCTATTCATCATCTATCTCTCCCTCGCCCAGAGGAATATCCTCAATCTCTTCCTCTTCCGGTTCTTCTTCCGGTTCTTCCTCCCAATCACCATCGAATGGAGCAGGGGCATTGTTAGCTTCTTGGAGACCTTGGATGGTTAGGAGTAGGCTATCCTTCTCATCTACCAGGGCCTCGATGATCAAGTGTTGTGCCTGCATCTAGTCTTCGGCCTCGTGGATGCGAGCCTGGAACTTCTGATGGCACTCCACATGGTTTTCTTTAGCTAGTTGTTTCTTAACTTTCATCTTATCAATCTTCGTGGACATGCTGAGGCCTATTTCAGTAAGTCCAGCAATGACCTTGTGTGAGGCTTCTAAGGCTACTTGGGTATCCTCAAGCTCTTTCTTCGTAGTGGCTAATCCTCGTCTCTCAGTGGCTAATTGGTCTCTAAGACGCCTAATCGTGCGGATTTGGTTATCGAGGGCAATCTGTCTCATACGGAGGGCAGCCGCAGCACGAGTACGGGAACAGAAGGGGACATTTCCTAAAATCGAGGATACGTCCAAAAATATAAAGTCGTGAGGTTAATCCATAAACAGAAGATACTAACCATAGGGATTTCTACGGAACTGAAATCGGAGTCCTGTACAAAAAGTTATTGAAATTTTTTTTTAAACAAAATGGCAAAGCATGTTTTCGGAGGGCAGCACTGGTCTTTCGCCAAATCTGAAAATTCTTCCTAGAACTTGAAAATTTCAGATTCGGTTTCCCAGCCGGATTATGTACCTGGTGAGCTCTGATACCACTAAAATGTCGCGCCCCGAGACCGAGACTCATGACATCGGCAATATTAAACAATTATGAAAATTGTAAAACATTAAGCCATCATAGCATATCTCAAACCAGTCTATTAATAATCGAAATATAATCGTTTTTACATCTGAAAATAAAATTTGAATAACAGAATGCGGAAGCGAAAATACATAATTAAACAGAAATCTGAATCTTCACCTGCCCCAGAACTGTTCTTGCTCTTCTTCTTATACCTGCTCTTCATTCTTATCTGGGTGGAGAAGTAAGGGATGAGTGTTTGGGGAAACACTCAGCAAGTGGGGGATACCATTGGAGCATAACAAATATTCATATACATATTTAACAGAGTGCGAAACAGAGCATAACAGAGCATAACGGAGCATAACAGAGTATAACAGAGCATGACAGAACATGACAGGACATCACTGATAATAACTTCGTGTCTATGGTTTACTGATCAGTCCCTAATTTTTACTCCTCTAAGGGGTCGAGGCCATGTGGTTACACCTAGTAACCCAGAGTGCGGAATATTCCGTAGACCCATATAACGACAGAAATATCAGTGCAAAACAGAACTTGAACGAAACAGAAATCTGACTTGAAACAAGTGCTCGAATAGTAGTTCAAAACTGAAACTTCGAAATGAAAAATACATATATATATCAAACGAATATATTACTTAGCAAAAGCCCACTTACAATTCAAAGTTTTCGGGTGAAATCTGGTAGTACAGAAATCTGGAAATTGGCGTACGACATCTGCTAACTTCGCACAACTGCTCGCAGGATTTCAATGAGAAATCTGGTAGAAAAACTTCTGGGGCACGTCGCAATTTGCGCAGGATTCTGGCTAAGATATTTGGCAAAAACTTCTGCAGAACTTTGGCGTGAAGAACTGTTTCTTTTCTGACTGAGGGAATTTCAAAGTGGTGTGGAAAATTCTGCGATTACAATCGGGTATTTATAGGTGGCGAGGAACGAGATTCGAGCGTCCGCCATTAAAGGCCTTTAATTCCTCATTACGTCGACTGTTACAAAATCATTAACGTAGGCATTGATTTAGGTGAGTAAATCGATCATTAATCCCCTAAATCGGCCGTTACAGCGTGAAGTCTGCCTTGTACGCGTGAGAAATCTCTTCGAATTTTCACGGTGAAGCTTTCTGTTCAAAAATCTTGCTTCGTGTCGAGGAACCTGGATTCTGAAGCTTCGTGGAGAAGATGAAGTCCTTGAAATCTGATTTGTAACACTGCTAGAATTCGTGAGCCAAAAATCTGAATTTTGCGTCGCTAATGGCCAACTGCTGAATTTTGCATCGCTAAATTCCAACTGCTGAATTTGCGTCGCTGCTGGTTTCTTTTCAAGCTCAACGACTGATCTTTAGCATTAAGTCAAAACGTTGTCGTGTCAACTTATTCAAGCGACATCGTTTTGATATCGTTGTAAAGCACCTGCTGGTTACCTTTAAGTAATGCACCTGCTGGAATCTTGCAACAGCTGATTCAAGATAACTGTGGCTGTCTGCTGGTTTTAATCATTGCACAAGTCATCTGCTGAATCTTTAGCGCGAAGGAAAAACGCTGTCGTATCGACTTATTCAAACGACTATCGCTAACTTCAAGTACCAACTGCTGGTTTGCACTGTAGCTTCCTGCTGATTGCTGACGTTACTGCTGATGTCATCATTGCTTAGCTCTCCAGCTGGTCTTCTTGCACCAGCTGATCTTTCTTCATCTGCTGATCATGAATGGCCAACTGCTGAATTAGCGACCCAACTGCTGAATTTCGACTACCTGCTGATTTTCGACCAGCAGGTGATTTTCGACCAGCAGCTTTCTAAAACAGATCTCTCCATCGCGCATGTAATTCGGCGTCGTTTTGCGCGATGCAGATCTCTAAAACAAATCTTAACGACGCTACTTCTACATGGCGTCGTTTCCTCTTGGTCTAAACGCTGTCGTTCTGTGAGAATACGTTGTGTATGCTTGCGCGCCTCTCGAATTCGGATTTCTCCCCAAATCTGAGTTGACTATGTGAAATCTGGTTTGACCCGATTACTTTTTTTTTTCGGGTTTTCACAACCTCAGCATGAGCTATAGTACACAGTACTTATAGAACCTAAGATTAGCACATCCATTAGATAATCACACACCTGTGTTGATCCCTACTAACCCGATTAGTTCTCCAAGCTTATTAATCCCGACCACTAATTACCTCTAATAAATCTCGGTCCTCGCACCATCTATGAGACACCCAGGGTAAGCACGCATAACCAGATATAACACGTATTCAAGCACATGCAAAGAAACATTCTCTTTGCCTAGACTCAAGTGAACTAGAATCTAAATAGAGCTTATCCCATTTTAACTATGATACCAAAATGTTAGGCTCAATGCTCATAATTGAAGATCAAGCACACAATTAGCGTTAAAAGGCGAAAGCTTAAAGAAGGTTAAGATTTTTCTTTTGTCCTGGTAAAAATGTAGGGAGTAAAAATATTTGAATACTCAAAGTATAGATACTAGTTTTGAAAACTGTTTACAACACACACAGAGCTAACATGCTCACAATACATGCAGAAAGCCAGATAGTAAACAGCACCCAATCTCCCAGTCAATAACAATATGTATATAAATACTAGCAAGAATAGTATCAGGTAATTGCAATCTCAGCAACTACACAGCCCATCCCCTGGTATTGACTCGATAATACATATATATATAATAACTGAGACACTCGATCAACTCCTAAGGGGCTACACTAGCTGATACTCCACCTGACATAGCTGATCCACATTGATAACCTGTAATGGTCACAATGCAAGCAAAAGAGCCCCAAAGAGAAGGGGTCAAACCCCAATACAGATATCAACAAATACAGCAAACGAAGTCACATATGCAATGTGTTATGCAATGCATGTCCGATAACAAGAAATAACGATACCACGACCGGAGGTCAAACAAAAACGGTGAACAACATGTGGCAACATCATCGGGAAGTCGGGATCTACCCAGAAATTCCCCATGGAAAATAGATATGGCTCATCGTCAAGATTAACGGGGTTACCCATCCATCCTCAACGGAAAACAAAGGTTGCACAAAAACCACCCACCATCACCTATCTAGGCCACAACAACTGAGGGGGCAGGAGCGACCCGGTGCATCCTCGGTGTTCTCCATCGTGAGTGTGCAGATCAACACCACTCCTCGAGAGAACAACTCAAATCCTAGTATCAATGGAACAGCTAGCAATTAACTCTCAAGGTGCAATATGAAATTCACATGCTCAATGCCATGAAATGTATATACACAATTACATGTTGATTTCAACACAGGCAACAATTCAATATTTAAACACATGACACATAATCATACTCTACGAAATCTGTGAATCTGTGCTCCATCCGTACCTCGTTGACTCTTACCAAGTACCTCACGATAAGCTTACGGACAGAACAGAGCACTCACACTACTCAACAGATCGCGCACAAACTGGTACTCAGGCTATCAAGGTGGAGAAATCAAGACAGAAGCCACAAGAGTCACCAGCTAATCTGGAAGCTTAAACACAGACTGCAGGACACTCTGAACTGAATACAACTACAACAGATCACACTCTATTCGAACCAAAATAAATCAGCTCGGAGAGAGCTCGTCAGAATCACGACCGAGAGCAATCAGCTCAGACAAGCTCAACCCAAATGCAAATTTTAACCACAATAGTCTCAAATGAAAGCTAAGGAGAAAAGCTACTATTTACAGCTCGCTAAGACCAGAACGGAGTGTCATGAAAATCTGAAGATAGCTCGTCTCAAATATCATCGCATTCCCTTCTCTGGAAAACCCCAGACCTCTAGACTGGTAGGGAAAAGATGGGTTAGGAGAGAGGTTCTAGCGGTACCAACCTTGCTCGAAGCTGAGCTGCCAATCTCTGGCTATCGGGACAAATAAGAAGGCCAGGTGAACATTGACAAGGGTTTCTAGGTGTAATAGCTTGGGCTCTCAAGAACACTCGATATGCCCGAAAAATGACTAACACTTGGTTACATATAACTTAAGTACCCTAAAATTGATATACAGTGGCCACCGACCAGCACAAGCCTCTTTGCTGATACTAGCTTGGGACATCTAGGTCTCTTGTAAGCTGACTCCAGCTCGCGACATCCAGATCAACATGCGCTCCTCAATCAGCACAGTGCCAACAGACCGGCTTAGTGCTACAATATTATCATATCAGCTCGCATTGCAGTAGTATCATATTAGTTCGCACTGCAGTAGTAACAGCTCAACTCACGCCCGATCTGATACATTTTAACCGATTCCCAGGTCTCACACCAGTACTCTAGTCCAACATGATTTCCTAATTAATAAATATTTTGTTGATAAGTTTATAGATAGTTTCAGGTTATAAATGTTTAACATTCAATGCACAACTTAACATTCAACTCCAATCGGTCTTCTATATGAAAAATATGTACAATTCATTTGACCCCATAATATCACCACCTAAATGTTGGAACACCATGATACAATCCATTTTTAAGGAGAAAAATGAGGTAATGATACAACAATTAAGCATAATTTGGAAAAACTAGACATGCGAAGAAGAAAAATGAGGTAATGAGACAACAATTAAGAATAATTTGAAAAACTAGACTTCCGAATCACAAAAAAAATGATACGAAGAATGTACAAAAAACTGAATGTGTATGTGCTAAAGGTTGAAAGCTTAGTTTGTACAGAGAGAGGAGTTTACATGATCACAAAGCAGGTCGGATCTGTGTCAAAAAGTGGATTATATATTGTCGCTAGAGTAGGGACAACTGCAGTATCTGATCGAAGGGGAAAGCTTAAGGGTGCCTTCGTGGTAGCGTTTGTCGAAATAAGTCAAAACCTTAATATATTATTTACATTAGTAATACAAAGACCCATGGAATAGTAGATGAAACTCTGACAATAGTCTGAATATAAGAGATGAGCAACGTTGTATGGCCACTACAAGTGTTCAGAGCATTAAATGCACATAAATTTCTTAAGAACAAACGCATGAGGATTGAATGGATGAGTCTACCAGACATATTTATTACCGTAAATAGCATAAGAGAAATGAAGAGAATAACTTCTTGCAACCTCTTGCAACTTATTACAAAATTTGCTATCATTTGAATACGTGAAACACTGTGTATTCATTTTATTGTAAAACTTTGTGTTTATTCATTTAGCTTTCCTGAATCATATTAGTGTGAAAGGTTACTTTGTATATCATTTAGCCTGAGAGTTACATTCAATGTTTGCAATTTTTCCACGTAAAATTTGGTGTCTGTTTTTATTCTCCAATTTAATATTTATATCACGAGGTGCCCCACTTGGGAACAAGTGGTATCAGAGCCTGGTAAGAAAACTTTTAAAATTCTAAGTATGATCTGTGGTTGCAGCCGTGACCAAACTTCGACATCAGAAAATATTTTTGACATTTTTATTAAGACGGAATAATTATTGATTGCATAATGAGGGCAAAGTATGAGATAAAAAAATTCAATGGCGGAATTTTATGCTGTGGAAATTGAATATTAAAGCAATTTTAACAAAAAGAACGTCGCTTGGATGCTGTTGGAGATAGAACGAGGGACTTCACGGACGATGAAAAGCGAAATGAGATGAATGGTGTTGCTATTTTCAATATACACTTGGCAGTAGCAGACGGAGTTTTGTCAAGTGTCGCTGAAATAAAATCGGCAAAAGTTGTTTGGGATGCTCTAACAAAGATATACGAGGTCAAGTCGCTACACAACAAAATTTATCTAAATAGGGAAAGTTGTATACTCTTCGGATGGCGAATCCATCGATGACGGATCATATCAACACACTGAATACTCTATTTGCCCAACTCGTCTCAATGGGGTATATAATAGATGAAAAAGAGCGTGCGGAGCTTCTACTTCAGAGTCTACCGGATTCATATGATTATCTTATCATCAACATAACCAAAAAAATATTGCACCGGGAACAGTCAATACATAATAACTTATGCAATAAAACATTCATAGGATGTTTTAGAGCGTTACCTTGCTGGCGTTTAGGCGCCTGGCTCCGACCAGTTTCACAGGGAAACCGGAACTTCAAAGGTTGGCGGCGGTAGATCTCCTAATCCGGTCCACGACTGGAAACATGACTCCTTCGTCAGCCTGCACTAGAAGACCTGACGAATTTACCACGGACGGAATCTCCTCGTCGACGTGATCGGAACAAGTCCAATCACGTGAGCAATGGCGACGACGGGCGGCGCATGGAGGAGCGGCGGCCGAGAGGAGGAAGTGGAGAGGGGGGCGGCGGCTTAGTGTCTAGGGTTTGTGTGATGCTTAAGTGTGTCATGCAACCCTAGGCACTCATGTATATGTAGGCCCACAACCATTGTGGCTCCGGAATCACAATCCCGGACTTGTCCAACGGATCATGGTAAGAGCATCTAGCAACATCGCCCCATGATCCCCTAGGTATCACTGATAGTGCCTGCAATAACCAGTCGATCATGGTTAGCGTACAGTAAGGTCCTTTCAACACATATATCCCGATTAGATCAACGACCATTGGTATATCGAGAGTCGCTAGAGATCCAATAACTATGCATACATCTTGGGGATCAAATAGTGACATCGCGTGTGTTACTAGGTAAACCCATTTACCTAAAACACATCTAGTACTCTGGCCAGAGATTTATCACACTAATATCTCCTCAGATAGCATAGGATATCCACGCACAAGGGCGAGCGATGAATCCTCGACAACGAAGCATCGACTCCTACATGCATCGGGACCCTCACCCAATCCTGCCACCTAATGACCCCCATCAGAGTCGGTAAACGGGTCAAAGTGGGGCACCTATCATGTAGAGTCTCAATGACGTTTCGAGTAGTGAGGACTAATCAGTACAACCAAGACCTCGGACTTATCCACTCGACAAATGGTAACCACTTGGAAACTCGGAACGAGGGTAGTTCGATAGATCACCAGGTCACTATCCATCTGCATGCTCAGAACATCACAATGTTCCCTACCAATGAAACGTGGTACTTCGCATCGCAGATGCTAGTCTCAAGCTCGGGCGGCCCTATCCTCATACGGCCCAATCGACTAGGAACGAATTCAGAATACACAGTGACAATTAGATGTGTTTCATGATAGCCATCATATCCACTATCACATCTAACATACACTATGGTGCATTCTAGGTCTTTATCCAACACAATTGTTAACATTATAAATCAATAATGAAGATAAAGAATGCCATAAAGAAATACGAATTTCATAAATAAAGATCGTTATACAAAGAGTCAATAAAACCCACACGCCACAAGTTGGCTAGTTGGGCATCTACTCTAACAATCTCCCATTTGCCCTAAAGCCAACTACTCATCAGACGCAGTCCCATTATTTCGCGATGTTTTTCAAACAACGGTCCTGGCAAGGGCTTCGTAAGTGGATCAACAATGTTGTCTGCAGAGACGACTATCTCGACTGCTATGTCACCTCTAGCCACAATATCCCGGATTATGTGGTATTTCCTCAGTATATGTTTGGATCTTTGGTGAGACCTAGGCTCCTTTGCTTGCTCAACGGAACCCGTGTTGTCGCAGTACACCGGGACTGGACCAACTCCATCAGGGATTACGCAACTCTTGGACGAAATTCCTTATCCAAACCGCCTCTTTAGCAGCAGCTGATGCTGCGATGTACTCAGCCTCAGTGGTTGAATCCGCGATGGTGTCTTGCTTGGAACTCTTCCAAGAGACAGCACCACCATTGAGCATGAATACAAACCCAGAGGTTGACTTCGAATCATCCACGTCACATTGGAAGCTAGAATCAGTGTAGCCTTCCAATTTCAGTTCATCACCCCCATAGACCATGAACATATTCTTAGTCCTTCGTAAGTACTTAAGAATATCTTTCATGGCCTTCCAATGCATTTGGCCGGGGTTGGCTTGGTAACGGTTCGTGACACTCATAGCATATGCGACATCCGATCTAGTTGAGATCATGCCATACATAATACTACCTATTGCCGAGGCATATGGCACACGTGTCGTACTCTCTATCTCCTCATTAGTCTTTGGACACATAGACTTAGATAGAGTGACCCCGTGACACATAGGTAGGTTTCCTCTCTTGGACTCTTCCATAGAGAACCGCTTAAGTATGGTATCGATGTAGGTAGCTTGGGTGAGTCCGAGCATCCTTTTCGATCTATCTAGATAGATTTCTATTCCAAGAATATAGGATTCTTCACTCATGTCCTTCATCGAAAATCTACTAGACAACCACACTTTAGTTGACTGCAACATTCCTACGTCATTCAATGAGTAGAATGTCATCAACATAAAGTAACAAGGAATGTCACAGCGCTTTTAACTACCTTCTTATATACACATTTCTCCTCGGGATTCTTGATGAAACCAAATTCCTTAATTGTTTCATCGAATCTCAGGTTCCAACTCCTCGATGCTTGTTTGAGACCGTAGATCGATCTCTGAAGTTTTCATACTTTATGCTCACTTCCTATAGATGTGAAACCCTCATGCTGCGTCATATAGATCTCTTCCTTAATGTTTCCATTAAGGAACGCAGTTTTCACATCCATTTGCCATATCTCATAGTCGTGCCATGCGGCTATGGCTAGTAGGATTCTAATTGACTTGAACATTGTGACTGGTGAAAAGGTTTCATCATAGTCAACATCTTGCCTTTGAGTGTAACCTTTCGCTACCAGTCGTGTCTTGTAGGTCAGTACCTTACCATCAGGCCCAAGTTTTCTCTTGTATATCCATTTACACCCAATAGGAACTATTCCTTCGGGAGGATTAACAAGAGTCCAAACTTGGATCGCATGCATTGAGTCAATCTCAGACTGCATTGCTTCAAGCCACAAATTAGAATCAGCATCGAAAATCACCTCCTTGAATGTTCTTGGATCACATCTAATAACTTGATCACTTTTAGCATCTTCAAGGAGGAAACCATATCTATCAGGATCCCTAGGAATCCTTTCAGATCTCCTAGGTGCGACCATTTCTGGTATTGGCTCTTGAGGTGTGGGCGATTCACTTGGTACTTCAGATGGTTCTCGAACCTCTTCGAGTTCTACTATCTTGCCTTTTCTATCAAGTAGAAATTCCCTTTCCAGAAAGGTGGAATTCTTGAAACAAACACTTTTGTTTCATTTGGATTGTAGAAGCAGTATCCAATAGAATTCTTTGGATACCCAATGAATTAACATAAGATGGATCTATTATCCAGCTTATCTCCCACTGTCTGCTTCACGTAAGCAGGACATCCCCAAATCCTCATATATGAGTATTTGGGCGGTTTTCCCATCCATATCTCATATGGAGTCTTATCCACCGCCTTGGTGTGGACATTGTTCAACAACATTACTGCCGTTTCGAGCGCGTAGCCCCAAAACAAGGTAGGAAGCTCAGTGAAACTCATCATAGATCGAACCATGTCCATCAAGGTTCGATTATGACGCTCCGCTACACCATTTAGTTGTGGTGTGGCTGGAGGGGTCCACTGTGAGAGAATCCCATTCTCTTTAAGATAGTCTTGAAATTCAGCACTCAAGTATTCTCCACCTCGATCGGATCGAAGTGCTTTAATACTTTTCCCCAACTGATTTTCTACTTCAGCCTTGAATTCTTTGAACCTTTCAAAGGATTCAGACTTGTGCTTCATTAAGTACAAGTACCCCTACCGAGAGTGATCATCGGTAAAGGTGATGAAGTATGTGTGACCGTACTTAGTACCAATGCTAAGTGGGCCACATACATCAGTGTGGATCAAATCCAACAGGCCTCGAGCACGTTCAGGCTTGCCCGTGAAGGGTTGTTTAGTCATTTTTCCCTTGAGACAAGACTCACAAGTCGGTAGGGAGTTAATATCTGACGTATCAAACATGTCACTCCTAACCAACTTGTTCATCCTACTCAATGAAATGTGAACTAGTCTAGCGTGTCAAAGTTGTGCCGGGTTCAATCTATCGTTTTTCCTTTTAATTGTTTTTGTATGTGTTTCCACATCGCGAGTTGGAACTTCTTTTAATTTTAAGGTGTATAAATCGTTTTCGCGTTCCCCAATTCCAATCAAACATTCATTCTTGTACATAATGCAAATCGAATTAGCAAAATGACAAGAATATCCATCACTATCAAGCATAGAAATGGAAATAATTTTCTTTATTAACTCGGGAACGAACAAAACTTTTCTCAATAAAAACTTAAAATTCGAAGACAGAAATAAATGAACACCTCCTATAGCTACTGCAGCAACCCTTGCTTCATTGCCCAGCCTCAAGTGGGTCTCACCCTCTCTAAGACGTCGGCTTCTTGTCATTACCTGCAAATCATTTCAGATATGAGATCCACATCCGGTATCAAGTACCCAAGAAGTCGAATTAAGAGACATATAAATCGAATTAGCAAAATGACAAGAATATCCATCACTATCAAGCATAGAAATGGAAATAATTTTCTTTATTAACTCGGGAACGAACAAAACTTTTCTCAATAAAAACTTAAAATTCGAAGACAGAAATAAATGAACACCTCCTATAGCTACTGCAGCAACCCTTGCTTCATTGCCCAGCCTCAAGTGGGTCTCACCCTCTCTAAGACGTCGGCTTCTTGTCATTACCTGCAAATCATTTCAGATATGAGATCCACATCCGGTATCAAGTACCCAAGAAGTCGAATTAAGAGACATATTTATTTCAATATCGAACATACCTTTTGCAGTTCGCAACTGCTCGAGGTACTCCTTGCAGTTCCTCCTCCAGCGCCCAGGCTTGTGGCAGTGGTGGCAAACATCCTCGGATTTGTTTGGCTTGGAAGCCTTTGCCTTGGGCTTCTTGACGGGTTTTTCCTCCTTCGCAGGGGCAGACGCTTCTTACCCTTGGGTTTGGGACCCTTCTTCGCAGAGGAAGAAGAGCCCATAAGGAGGACGGGCTTGTCCTTCTTTATGGTCCCCTCGAACACGACAAGCATGTTCACCACCTCTTCAAGGGTGGCTTCTAGCTTGTTCATGTTAAAGTTGACCACAAAGGGGTCAAATGCAGCAGGGAGTGAGAGGAGAAGCAGATCCACTGACAGCTCATGTGGAAGCTTGATATCAAGGCCCACCAGATTTTCAATGAGCCCAATCACACGAACCCCATGCTGGCGGACCTAAGTCCCATCGCGCATGCGGCTCGTCATGAGTTCCTTGAAAGTGGTGAACCTCTCAGTCCGCGAGTTCTCCGCATAAAACTCTTTGAGATGAAGGTGTATGTCAGCAGCATACACCGTCTTCTCGAAATACCGCTGCATTTCGTTAGACATCGATGCCATCATATAGCATCGTGTCTTAAGCTCGTCATCCCACCATTTATTCAGCTTTGTCAGCTCCTCAGGACTGACATCGGTAGGGGCTTCCTTCGGAGGACTCTTCTCTAACGTGTAGAGAAGTTTCTCCGAAGCCAATACAATATTGTGGTTTCGAAGCCAGTCTTGGTAGTTCAGACCAGTGAACTTGTTGCTATCCAGCATAGCAGCAAGTGGATTTTTGATCGAAGATATTATATGAGCAGTTTATACTGAAAAGAAAAACAGACGTGCATTACTAACTATTTATAAAAATGCTAAGACATAAAACAAGGTCATTTAGTTTTATGAATTACCCTCCCACTATTTTAACGATTTCACCACCCTCTAATGAAATCGAGAAATCCAGTTTCCTTAGTGGGTACACAGAGTCCAATTAAGAAATCACGGTCCCGAATAATATCAGCCAACCATGATCCCTAAAAGGTAGAGCCCAATTGCATCAGGTGCAACCTCCATGTATTTACCTCACGTCCAGTAAGGGCCCAATAATATGACGCCGATCACCATCACGTGTCAAGATGACCCATCAATGTTGAGTTGTGAAGGACGGTCCCCTTAACGTCCCCAATAATATGAGCCAACGTTAAAGGGAGTTCCAACCAACTCACAGCGAGTGTCAATGACGTGTACAGCTTTTCGGCATACATAACCCCCTCAATAATATGAGCCGGGCCATGTATTCGGGTAGCATCGACGTACATTCATTGTTGATGGAAGGTAGGAAAATTTAAACAAATTTAAATTCCCTTAGCTTCATGGTCTTATCGAATATAACCATGAAACTTTTAATCTTGATATTAATTTTAAATCATATTTAAAATGAGGGATTTTAATTTTGAAATGAAAATCGCATTAATTTTAAATCACAATTTAAAAAAAAACCCAAACCAGCCGTCGCACGGTCGCCGCACGGTGGCGCACCACCGCCTGCACAACGTGCGGCACATGGCCGCACGCTGCGCGCGCCACCGCGCGCAACTCGTGCGCACGGTGGCCGGCCATCGCACTGTAGCTGCGCGCAGCTACAGTGCGCACAATAGCGCACACCGCGCGCGGCGGCCCGCAAGGTGGTGCTCGCGGCAGCGTCGAGAGAATTTTTTTTTTTATTTTTGAAATTTCGAGATTAGATGCAATACAGGTACCAATTTATGTATTGACAAATCCGAGCCTTGATACCACTGTTGGCGCAGCGGCGGATCCGGATCCCGTTTCCCGGGGCGCAACGGAAGTTTTTAAAAAAATATTGCACCGAGAACGGTCAATACATAATAACTTATGCAATAAAACATTCATAGGATGTTTTAGAGCGTTACCTTGCTGGCATCTAGGCGCCTGGCTCCGACCAGTTTCACAGGAAAACCGGCACTTCAAAGGTTGGCGGAGGTAGATCTCCTAATCCGGTCCACGACTGGAAACAGGACTCCTTCGTCAGCCTGCACTAGAAGACCTGACGAATTTACCACGGACCGAATCTCCTCGTCGACGTGATCGAAACAAGTCCAATCACGTGAGCAATGGCGGCGGCGGGCGGCGACCGACGGGCGGCGCGTGGAGGAGCGGCGGCCGAGAGGAGGAAGTGGAGAGGGGGGTCGGCGGCTTAGTGTCTAGGGTTTGTGTGATGCTTAAGTGTGTCATGCAACCCTAGGCACTCATGTATATGTAGGTGTGATGGGCTTGAACCGGCCCAATGGACTTGGGGTGGGCCCAGGTCCATATGAACATTCGGTTCAAGTACATCGTCGTGGCTCCATCATAATCCCAATCGACGATCAGATCGGACCGATCTACACAGTTTCCAAAACTAAGTATTATGATGCGAAAACAATTTTTCAGCCCACCTATTCCAAAATTGCATTTTAGCCCCTCCAAGTTTCAAGGATAGTCAAACTAGCCCAAACATTAGGGAAATTGCAATCACCTAACAAAATTACAAAAACCTATCGCATACACCTAACAAATTGGGCACGGCTCTCGATCATCCCAATCATGCAGATAATCTAATTAACATGCATAAATTAAATAATCCTATTATTTATCCACAAAATCATATTTTAATTACGAAATCGCATTTTATAAATAAAATCGTATTTTGTCGATAAAATCAAATTTTAATCAACAAAATCATATTTAATTTATAAAATCATATTTCAAAATTAAAATCGTATTTTGCAATTTAATTGCATCAATTTGGGTTTAAAACAATTTTAGGCCCAAAAATCTCAAAATTTCAAAATCCACCAAAATCGGCCCGATATCGAATATCGACCCGAAAACTTCACGGGCTGCCCGGGAGAGGCCCGAAATAAACCCTAGAAAACAAACCAGCCGTCACGACATCGTCGGAGCATCACCGAACGGGCCGCCGCCAACAAATCTCGCGTCGTGCATCATTGCGCAAATCATCGCATGTTGCGGCACAGCCGCACGCGTCCAGCGGCCTCTGC